>NW_004624772.1:17958614-17994294 GCF_000247695.1 Heterocephalus glaber
GCACTGTTTCTAGTGAGAACCCCACTGGAACTTTATGTGGCACTAAGGATGGACTGTGAGTTCATCAATTTTACAAGGGATGGGGAGCTTAGGAAAAAAAAAAAAAAAATTCAAGCTGGGAATGTACCTCACCGGTGCAGCAACCCCTGACATGCTCGAGGCCCTGAGTTCAATTCATAGAACCAAAAAAATTTAAAAAATAATAATGAAAAGAAAATTCAAGCTGATGTCAAAACTGGCTCAACTTGTTTCTGCCATTTGTGGAGCCTGTAGATTGCTACTTCCAATCAAAAAACCTCTCACATGCAAATTCTACATTAGCAGGCCTAATTACATCATGGAAGGATGAACCACATTTCTTTGGAGTTGTACATATTTTCAGAATCACAATTAAAACCAAAATTGTAGAATTTACCTTACCTATAAAATAAGCTTCTACAGAAAAACCTGGTCTTTAAACTTTTAATGAGTAGTTTTAACACTACTGTTGAAAAAAAAGGGTCATCTTTTAGCTTTTAAAGTGTAGTTTTACTTGCAGCTCTTTAATCTTTCAGTATAATGCACATTCAGAAACGCACACTGAACCCTTTTATTATAATTTTTCCAGAAATATTGTACTTTCAAGTGTATGCTGCTTTTGGTACAAATACACTAATTCCATTAAATCTTTTTTTTTTTTTTTTTTGGTACCGGGCATTGAACTCGGGTCCTTGCGCTTGCTTAGTTTCGCTGAGCTAAATCCCCGGCTAATTCCATTAAATCTTAAGAATTGTGTGGCACCTCGGAGGTGGAAGCAGTCTCTCATTGTAGACAGTGCTACCTGACATTTCACAGGAAGGTCACTATACTCTCTCATAGCTTCATTTGCATAGATGACAGTTTAGTCTTTCTTGGAAAATAGAGTATTTAAATTCATAAACTCTGGAAATATAATATTGTTTAATCAGGACTATTATATTAAAGATAGATCTTAAAACCTCTCAAAATAGGAATAGTAAGTACATATAATAATGCTTTAACACTAGCCTATTCCTTTATTAGATGATGGTACATAGTGGGTCAGATTAATACACGTTTAAATTTTAATTTCATGAAGTTAAAATCATAGTAATTATTTTAATTTTTAATTATACACAAGTAAAATACAGTACATAAGGAGACATCACAAATCATTGGTAAACAGGTCGACTGCTCATTAGTAAGTAGTGTGGTGTCTCTAATAAGGACCCGGGGTCCCCCTGGGTCCCCCACGAAGCAGGGGCTTGGGTCCAGCAGTGTTCAACTTCCCCGGGCCTCCGAGCACTGCACAGCTGTCTTCCTAGAAGTCCTCTAAACAGCTGGCACCCTAGCTCCGGCTGTTTCACCCCCAAATTCACCTGCTCCCTCAGGATGCTCCCAGAGCTCAGAGCAGCCTGGCTTCCCTGGAGCAAGGACACCTCCCTTCCAGGTGGGAACACAAGGTCCTGCGCATCCCGCTGAGCCTTCTGCATAGGAATTAATCCCTAGCGAACCAGGTACCGCGCTGCTTGCCTTGACCCTTTGCTTGAGGAAATGAGTTGAAGCCTTGGCCTCACATTATAAACCCAAACTAAGTCTAAGTTATTAAGGCTAAACAATGAGATTCTAGAATAAAGCAAAATGAAGTCACTGTCAAATCTCTAGGGGATGTTAAAAATTTCTACGCTTCAGGGCTGGGGATTTAGGTCAGTGGTTCTGCCGCCTGCCTCCTAAGCACAAGGTCCTGAGTTTGATCCCTGGTACCAAAAAAAAGTAAAAATGAAAATTTCTAGGCTCCATAAGATAAATCACAAGCGAAAGTAGTAATCAATTTACTACATAAATACTTTATTTCGTTAATTTTTTTTATACTGGGGATCAAACCCTGGGCCTTGTGCATGCTAAGCTGGTGCTCTACCACTGAGCTAAACATTCATATAACCCCCAGATTTTCAGACCCAAAATAAAAAGACAACAGATTAGAAGAAATATTTTCACCTATTATGACAAAAGTTTACCATTATCACATTAAAAATTAATACAATTATTGCCTAGCATGCATGTGGCCATGGGTCCAATCCCCAGTACCATAATGATAATACAGTTTAAAATTTTTAAACCATATAACCCAGTTGATGAAGGTTAACAATCTGTGAAAGGAATATGCAGCCAGTAATCAAAGAAATGCAAATGAAGCACCAACCAGGTACCCTTTTTTTAAAGACAGGGTCTCACTATGTAGTTCAGGCTGGCCCTGAACTCACTATGTAGCCCAGGCTTGCCTTGAATTTGAGAGGATCTTCCTCCCTCAGTCTCCCGAGTGCTGGGATTACAGGCAGGAGCCACTACGCCTCGCTCAACCAGGTACCTTTTTAACCTGCTTTTCCTCCTTTGTTTCTGACAGTTCTTTCTTAGACTCTTGTTCATTTCCTCAACCATTGTATGTTGAAGTACTTCAGGAATTAGTTTTCAAACTTCTCTTTCCTATCCATTCTCATTCCCTAAATGATGTAATCTAATCTCATGGCTTTAAAGTAACATGTATTTATTAATTCAAGTATTCTCTTCTCTGCCTTCCATGGCTCCAAAGAAACCTTTCTGTTACACAAGAGAAACAAATATTCTCTGAAAGGTGACTTCATGATTCCAATTTTTTTTAATGTAATGACAGTTTTGTTTCAATAGTCTGACGCTTCTAGTAAACTATAATTCAGGTGCTCTTTAAAAGAAGAAAAAAAATTGGGCCGAGGATTTAACTCAGTGGTTTCGCCGCCTGCTGCGCAAGCGCAAGAACACGAGTTCGATTCCCAATACCAAAAAAAAAAAAAAGAAGAAGAAAAAAATTAAGACCTATTCCTTCAAAATGACTTTTGCTGAATTTCCCCGTGAGGCCCCACGTGTGCGCCTTTACCACGCGGCTGGGGACGGCGGCCCGTGTCGGCGGTGGCCTCCCGCCACGTGGCCGCGCTCCGCGTTTCCAGAACGGATTCGTCCTTAGGAACCAACCTGACAGAGTCAGCAATCCTGGCAGAAGGCAGGGAAAACAGGACTAGGAATAGCGCGGGATACTCGGGGCGGAGTTCGCTGAACAGAGTGCGCCCAGTGAAGCAGACGCAACCAGCAGCAAAGCGATCTCAGTTCTTTTTGAGCAAAAACAAAAGCACCAGCGACCTCTCGTTCCCACTTTAGAGATCTTGAAAACGTCCACTGCACCGCTGTTTAAAACTGCTGAGTTTATATCTAGTGAGTCGGGAAGGCAGGATTTCGAAAAATTCAGTATTTCAACTTAAATTAGAAAAAAAATAGAGGCTGTTAATCGTTAAGCACGAATTTCAAAATATTAACACAATAAAGAAAAGGAAGGTCCTAAGGACCTGCCGAGACAGTGGCGTCAGCTGGTGAACGGAAGCAGGAAGGATCCGAGTCCACAACGTTTCCAAACTCCGCGCGAACCACCCCCTGCTACGTCAACCCCACAACGCATGCGCAGGCCCCGCCTCGGCATCCGGGCGGCTGCGCATCTGCCTGCCCTTAGCTGGAGGGGAGCGAGGGGCGTGGCGAGATCGCGTGGCCCGGATTGCGGCATTTGTGGCCCTATCCGAGGCTTCCGAGAGCGCCCTTGGAGAGCGAGGCGAGTTGCCCCGTCTTTCCGGAATCTTCACCTCCTTTTTTATTACTGCGTTTTCGACTCTGCTCTTGAGTCTAACAATCTGGCTTGAAGTTTTTGGCTCATGTCCCGTGAATAAATTTTGGCGCACACTATAAAGCGCTTTCAGTGGCATTTCTCTAATTTAAAATGCTATTGTTCTGTACAGTACGCTCAACTCCGGTTGCTATTGCTTGAGATTCCAGAATCGCTGGCGGGCGTCATGTTGTAAAAATAGCACCCCAGAAAAAGTTTTCTATGTATCTCAGGGGTTGAGAATTGGGAAAGTCACGGTATAAACTTAGAGGTAAGTGTCCCCAAATATTATGACAAATAACTGACCCTAAAACCTCGCACCCCCAGAGAGCACATTGTCAGTGTAAGCACTTGACACAGCGCGATCCGTTGTTCCAACCTCCTGTCCAGCTTGAAATCCAGCAGCGAGGCTGAGTAGCACGAGGCTGGTCCCGGAGAACAGCCCGAGGGAACCCGGGCTTAGATCATCTCGTCTTCAGGCTGGAGGGCAAAACTGAGAAGGGCCTGGGAGGAGCAAAGTGACTGCTCTAGAGCCCGAATGCTTCCCGCACTGACTGCTTACTGCCCTGTAACCGCGTGGTTCCCATCGCACATCGCGGTGGAAGTGGCTTGGGAAAATACCAAATTTGATTTAAAAATTCCTCACCAGTAATCCTATTCAGGAAGATTTTACTGATCACCTAAAAATAAAATCTCAACGCTGCAGAAATGGGTTTAACTCAGAACAGAGTAGTGCAGCCACACCTGTAATCCCACTTATTCTGGAGGCAGAGGACAGGAAGGTGGAGAGTTTGAGGCTACTCTGGCTAACTGCTAGAGCTTCTCTCAAAATGTAAAATTTTTTTTAAATTACCTTTTTAAGCGGGGGCTAGGGATGTACCTCAGCGAGAGAGAGTTTGCCTAGCAGGTGTGAGACCCTGGATTCAATCCCCAGTAGCACCATCAATCAATCAAACTTTAAAGTTTAGTTGCTTCAACTGCAGTTCCATTACTCTTACAAATGCTTCCATAGACCCCGTAGTTCTGTCACAGCTCTGCATAAATAACTTCAACTGCCACTCGCACTGTGCCGAGTCAGGCACTCTAGGACAAAACTCTCCAGGTGGAAAAGCCATAGGCCTTGGTAAGCTACTCTGGCTGTCGGGCAGTCACAACACTGAGGGCAGAGAGTGTGGTCTTTGCCTGCAAGATGGTGAAGTCTAAGCATTTCATATGAGAATCAGAGAAAATGGGCCAAGTGTATACAGTGTCAGTTACTTCTTGAAGCCAGAACAGGTTTTAACCACTGTCCTGTTTGCTGGCCTGGGTCGTTATTAACAATTAGTGTGGGGGCCGAGGATTTAGCTCAGTGGCACCACACCTGCTTCGAAAGTGCAGGGTCCCGAGTTCGATCCCCCATACCAAAAAAAAAACAATTAGTGTGGGCCAGGCCTGGTGGTGCGAACCTGTAATCCCAGCAGGAGGATCACTTTGAGCTCATGGCCAGCCTGGGCTCCAGAGTGAGTTCAAGGCCAGGCAGAACTGCATGGCGAGAGTCTCAAAAATAAATAAATAAATAATGCCTTAACAAAACTTTAAACAATTTGTAAATATTCATGAAAATTAAAAGTCCTATTTATTTCTGATTCTTTAATCAGGATTATTATTATGGGATACCCTGACTTCAGGGTCTTACTACCCAAACAAGTGACTGCACTTCTATGAAATGAAAATATTTTTATGAACCCAGGGCCTTTGCACTCAGCTACGTCCCTAGCCTTTTTTTCTCCAGACTGTCACCAAGTCACTAAGTTGCCAGGGTTGAACTTGCTATCCTCTAGCCTCAGCCTCCCTGGTTGCTGGGATTACAGGCATGTGCCACCACAGCAGACTATAGTCTTTTTAAAGATTCTCCTGGGATTAATTTATTCTGTAATTTCCATTTTGTGGTGTAACCTGTTCTCCTTGAAGTTCAACAGACTGTCGAATAGGGCTGTTCAATAAAGTAGGAAGCCAATAGCTGCCTGGGGCCAAGTACTCCTGCCAGCTGTCAAATCCGAGGGCTGTTGGAACAGGATAAAGGCAAGCAGTAGTAGAATGCTATTTTAAGCAACAGCTGGGGAATATCACCCAGTACTTGAAAGAACAGTAATTTCCAGCAACTCCAAGAATGTCTGTCCATTAAAAAAAAAAAAAGAATGTCTGTCCCAAAGCCTCTCTTTAAAATACAGAAAAAAAATTAATTAAAAAATACAGACCAAGGACAAGTGTATCATATAGTTTCTCTTACATGAAAAACCCAAAGTCTAAATGAGTTAAACAGCAAAATAAGATAGATAAATAGTAATGTGAAATAAGAAAAGGTCTAAAGGAGTAGGGAAAGTGGGAGGGGTAGGGGAAAGAAGGGAAAAGAAAAAATATGAGAAAAGGAAAAAATGAAAACAAAGTCTTTGTAAACAGGGAAGGGTGGAGGGGGTGAAGGGAGGGCAGGGGAATGGGGGAAAAATAAGAACCAAGATACATCATGTACAGGTACAAATCCCCAATGATGAATGTCATCATATTGTATACCTAATATGTACCAATAAACTTAATGAAAAAACAAAAAGGTAATAGGAAACAGAGAGGCAGCTTTTGCAAAAGGGAAGAGGACCAAGAGATTGCGGCAGGAGGGGAGGAACGGGGGGGGGGGGGAAGCGGTATAAGGGTTAAAGATGTGTTACATACATGTACCATCTCTCCACAATGAATTTAATTATATACTGTAAGCATGTACTAATAAAAATTTTAAAGTAAAATGCAAATCCCTGCCCTCCCAAAACACAGAACAAGGAATAAACTACTTAAGTGTTCTGAATCACAATCTCTCACTGAATTCCCCTAACCAAGAGGGAAAAGGCTTTTTTTTTAAAGACAAAACAAACAAAAATCATATTTCAGTAAACAGTATCTATAGTTGAAAATACTTCAGTATTTTCCATCTCTCAGGAAGCAGAGCACTATGTATTTTCAATATTTAACTATAAAGCAATCATAAAAACTTAGCAGTGGGCCAGAGATGTAGCTCAGTAGCACCGTGCCTGCCTCACAAGCGCAAGGTCTTGAGTTTGGTCTCCACCAATACAAAAAAAAAAAAAAAAAGCATAGTATTTGTGCCCTTATTTTACAATATGTAATCCAGAGTGTTTTTAGGACAGGGTCTCACTGTGTAATTCAGGCTGGCCTTGAACTCACTATGTAGCCCAGGCTGGCCTAGAACTCCATCCTCCTGCCTCGGAATCCCAAGTGCTGGGATTACAGGCATGGGCCTCCATGCCCAAACAACCGAGTTTTTTTCGTTTGTTTTGTTTTTTGAGACAGAGTCTCACTATGTAGTTGAGGCTGGAATTGAAGTATGTAACCCAGGCAGACCTTGTGACAATCCCCCTACCTCAGCCTCCCGAGTGCTGGGATTACAGGCATGCACCACCATGCCTGGCTCAAAATAACATTTTAAAAATCATTTATCAGAGAAAATAAAAAAAGAGGACCAAAAAAAACCACAAAAAACAAAAAACACTACTGTTTCAAGATAAACAAGAATTATGTATATTTGTATATTATCAAAAGATTCTGAAGGTAAACATTATATACTATAAATTACCAAAAAAGTGAATGTCATACACTGAAACTAATCATTATAACAAATCTTCAATTTATTTGAAGCAATTCAGTTTCAAAAACTTTAAGTTACAGCAGTCACAGAAAAAACTGGGAATAATCAGAAACAATAAAAGAATGATCAGGAGTACTGCATTTTTAAAATTTGTTTTTAACACTGTCATGGCTTTATTCAAAACACAGTTGCACAAAAGTATTAACTTCAAAGTTTTAAAGAGAGGTTCTTGAGGAATTTAACACATTATATACATACTGCCATACAAAGAGCATTAAAATAGGACCCAAAACTTCTACAAAATATAAAACCCACCCTTACTTATTTGCATGAAAATACCACCCACAAAGCTACATAAGTCTTAAAAGTTTTTGTGGGGTTTTTTTTGGTACCAGGGATTGAACTTGGGACCATACGCTTGTGAGGCTGGTGCCAGAACCACTGAGCTAAATCCCTGGCCCATAAGTCTTAAAATTTATCTGGAGGCTCTACATGCCGTTTTCAAACCAAAGAACTCTAATTATGATTGCACAATAAAATGATTGATTAAGTCAATATATAGATTTAATTTTAAAAATACGTATCTTCTAAGATGGCATAGTATCCAGTGAGAAACCTTAGGGACTAAACAGGGCATTCCAATTGTTAAATTAGGGGAAAAATGTTAGGAGATTCTGGCCCCTGATAAATTTATCCCCAGTGTTTTCAGCCAGTTGTGTAACTTTTTGTTTCTCCACAAATAACTTCATAATTTTTACTTTAAAAACGCCAAGTTGGCCGGGGATTTAGCTCAGTGGTTTCGCCACCTGGTGTGCAACCGCAAGGACCCGAGTTCAATCCCCGGTACAAAAAAAAAAAAATGCCAAGTCCTCCATTTTAAACTAAAAAAGGAGCAGCAATACCATACTGGTTTGAATGTGTCCCAGTAGAGAAGCATAACTTCAATTTGCTGACACTTTTTTAAAACTTACAAATATTCAAAACAAAGAGAAAAAATTTCAGACGGCCAATGCCTTGGACATGGTGGCTCCTTGACAAAAAGGGAGAGGGACTTGTCCCGTCAGGGTCTGTTTAGTAGCCATATAAACACACACTCATACTTATCTCAAATATTGTTCTATTTGTAATGAACATCAGCTTGAAAATAACCCTTAATATTTAGTTTCAAAAACTTTTTCAACTACCTACCATACTCCAAAAATGTTATATCTGGTAAAGCGTTAAAACTACAGGAAGAATAATTAAAGTTCTACTGAGAAAAACTATAAATACTTCACAGGGTTAGTATCCAAATCCTTTGGGAAGCCAATTTAAATTTAATTATCAATAGGCAATGGTTCAGATTTTTTTTTTTTGGTACCGGGAATGGAACTCAGGTCCTTGTGCTTGTGCAGCAGGTGACAAAACCACTGAGCTAAATCCCTGGCCCTAGATTTTTGAGAAACATTAATACTACTTCCAAAGGCCTCGCTTGTTTCTCCTTTCTTCATCCTAATAATGGTCTCCCATGTTGTCAACCCAGAAACATTTACAGTAAGTAGAATCTGTTGAATAAAACTATCAACAATATTCAGATCTCAAAAAATACTCAATTTCTTCCTCACTTATTTAAAACTGGACAGGTCTGAAAAGGTGACTGAGGTATGAGACTAAAGGTTTTCTGGGAATCCACAAGTTGCCCAACCTTCTGCTGGGACAGAAAGATGAGTGAAACAAGAAGGGAAGGAGACCACAGAAGTTGCTAAGAGGAGAAAGAACATGAACCTAAAACAAAACAAACAACCGCTGGCATCTCAGGAAAGGGCTCACTGCATGCCTCAGACTTAGTATAAGCAATTTTTCCTTAAAAAGTAACATCTTATCAGTCACCACAAAATCCATGAACTACATTAATTTCTGAATAGCACCCCCCAAAATATCCACGAAATACACTGCTGAATAGAACCTGTATTATCCTGCATCTGCTTTCCAGCTTAACTCGTGTAACAAGCATCCAAATACCCTTAGCCGGTAAGTCACTGCCTTCAAACCAAAGGTCTCTGCATCACTTCTAAAAAAAATAATGAACTTATCATTCAAGAGACTTTTGTCATTTCATATTATAGCTGACTGTAATTTCAGTTAATTTATAAATAACTTTAAAACCTTATGAATGAAATGCACCAAACTACACCTGTGTAAAAGTGATGTTTAATTATGGGCTAAAAATGACTAATACAGTGTGCTTGAATTAGAAAAATTAAGATTCTAAATAAATTGCTAGAGAATTTCACGATGGTGGGGAGCAATGAAAATTTTTCTCTACATACAATCTGATCTTTAACAGACTAGTAAATCTTAATTGGAATGATAAGGCAAAAATAGTAAAACCACAATTTTCCTATAAAAAGTTGCACATTATCTTCTGCAGGGAACAGCTATCATACAGGAAGGAACAAAGATGTGACCACTCGATTGCACACCCAGGAACGCTAGGGAATGCGCCCTTAGAGTGACCTAGTCCTCTTCCTCCTCTCCCTCGTCATCAGCATCTCGTTTCCTCTTCTCCCCCCTAAGACCTTCTTCTTCTGAAAGAGGGACAGGAAAAGTGTAAAACACTTAATCTTAACAAAACAAATGAGTATTTGTTAATTTACAAAGTTATGAATCTTAGTAAAAAGTTAATGGCAAAAGAAAATTATAGACTATTTCCACTCTGAAATGACTCTAACAGTCATGGAAATCCATAAACCTTGCCGGCCCGCTACGCACCCTTGTGGCCAAACCATGAAGTACAGACCAAGAAGCTTGCTGCCCATGGGATTTAGTACATTTCTTTTTGTTTTGTTTTGTTTTTGAGACAGGGTCTAACAATGTAGTACACACTGGCCTCAGACTCCAACTCGAGGCAATTCTCCTGCCTCAGCCTTTGAGTGCCAGGATTACAGGCATGCACCACCACACTCGAAAGAATTGAGGAAATTTTAAAATTATTTTGAAAATGAAGAATACCAAAGAGCGAATCTAAAAAGGCAATATACAGAGTTTAAGTGTGCTTCTCCTATAGAATATTCACCCTCTACAAAATGAGAAAGACTGAAAAACCAGTAAAATGACCTCAAGATTCCAGGATCTCTTCATTCCTGTTTTGGTTTGTTTGGCTGGTTTTTTGGCACCAGGGATCAAACTTGCAGGGGGCAGGTGCGCCTGAGGTAGTGAGATCAACTTTGCACCAGCCTGGGCTACATAGTGAGACTCTGTCTCAAAAGCCAAAAAAAAAAAAAAAAGGCCAGGCATGGTGATTCACATCTATAATCCCAGCACTCAAGGAGAGGACGAGGCAGGAGGATCTCAGTGAATTCAAGGCCACCCTGGACCACAGAGCACCACCGTCTCAAAAAAAAAGCCCAGAAAAAATAAAATAAAATACATGTTATAAGCTGTTTATTTTCTAATGGAATTAATGAATGCCCCGAAAATTACTCTTAATAAAAATGTTATAACTTTCTCCAGGCGTGGTGGCACATGCCTGTAATCTCAGCACTGAGGAGGCTGAGGCAGGAGGGTTGTTCTGAGTTTGAGGCCAGCCTGGGCTACATGGTGAGTTCAAAGCCAGCCTAAACCAGAGATCCTGTCTCAAAAAAATAGGGCCGGAGGGCTGGGGATTTAGCTCAGTGGTTCTGACGCCTGCCTTGCCAGCACAAGGTCCTGAGTTCAATCCCTGGTACACTCCCAAAAAAAAATTAATTAATTTTTTAAAAATTATACCTTTTGGGCCAGGGATTTAGCTCAGTGATTCTGCTGCCTGCTGCACAAGCGCAAGGACCCGAGTTTGATCCCCGGTACCAAAAAAAAAAAAAAAAAAAGGGCCAGGGATTTAGCTCAGTGATTCTGCTGCCTGCTGCACAAGCGCAAGGACCCGAGTTTGATCCCCGGTACCAAAAAAAAAAAAAAAAAATTATACCTTTCAAGGCCCTCTATGATTAAAAAAACAAAATCGGGGGCCGGGGATTTAGCTCAGTGGTTTCGCCACCTGCTGTGCAAGCGCAAGGACCAGAGTTTGATCCCGAGTACAAAAAAAAAAAATCAAAAGGATCAGTAATAATTTGCATTATACATTCAATCCTTAGTAGTCCATGAAAATGTCGACACTTAAAAAAAAAAATGTGTATGCTTAATTTTAAAATTTATGGTTAGTAACTCACCCTCTTCCTCCTCCTCTTCTCCTTCTTCAACATAGTCATCATCATCCTCTTCATCCTTGAAATTCAAATATTCAGTTTAAGACTAAACTGTGACGTAAGATTTCCCACTATTTAGTACATCCCAACAGGAGCAAAGAAACTAGTTTTTCTATGTTCTGACAATCATAACTCTTGCCTACCTGAATACAGGCCTTTTTAGGAATGATCTGAATCCTGGCCCCAGTGTAGTTATATGTGTTGAATAAGTCAATTATCTACAACCAAGTTTTCCAATCAATTAAAGCAGAGTACAGATTGAACATTTTTACTCTCAAATCCCACATCCAAAATCTGAACTTTCTGAACATCAACACACCACCACAAACAGAAAATTCCACACTCAACTTCACTTTATGGGCTGCAGTCAAAATGTGAGCACACTAATAATATTGTATAAAAATTCCTTCAGGCTACATGTATGAAACATGAATAAATTTCCTGTTTAGTCTTGAGTCCCATCCCATCTCATTACATTTATGTAAATGCTCCAAATTTTGAAAATATGAGAAATTGGAAATAATCCTGGGTCCCAAGTACTTCAGATAGGAGACATTCAACCCATATTCGTCTACAACGATCTCTCAAGTAGTTTCTTCTACATCTAAAAATTTATACATCAAAATAGCATATGTCAACAAAAATCACAGTAAGATAAACTACAACTCTGGTGAAATGAGCAATTCTAACATTTTCTTATTTACTCTGGCCAACTGTGACACAAATCACCGTGGCCCACTGCATCTCTTCCACCATTTCATCACTATCACCCTCTTGGAGTAATTACTGTGCAGAAACACTACCAATTAGTATAGGTTGACTCTCTTAGACCCTATCAAGATATGTAGGGTACCAGGCATGGTGGCGCATGCCTGTGATCCCAGCACTCGGGAGGCAGAGGCAGGAGGATTGCCTCGAGTTCAAGGCCAGCCTGGGCTACATAGTGAGTTTAGGGCCAGCCTGCACTACCAAAGTGAGACCCTGTCTCAAAAAATACATACATACATACATACATACATACATAAATAAATAAATAAATCTGTAGGGTGGGGGTTTTTTTTTTGAGTTGTCTCTTCCTAGTTTTTATGTCTTTCTTTTACAGTCAGTTACAATTCCAAATTTATTCTACCAAGAAAGCAGAAATCAAAAAAAATAAAAATAATAATAATAAAAAAAGAAAGCAGAAATCTGGCCGGGGATTTAGCTCAGTGGTTCCGCCGCCTGCTTTGAAAGCACAAGGTCCCGAGTTCGATCCCCAATAACCCCCCAAAAAAATAAATAAATAAAAGAAAGCAGAAATCAACAAGTCATCAAAGAAGTGAATACAAAGAGCACACTGGCTCAATGTGAACAGTCTCCTCCCAGGGACAGGACCGCTGTCACTTAGGGCTAGGCTGCTCGCAGCCTTCCACGCTGCCTGCCTTGTTGTTGGCCATGTTACAAACGGCTGAGTTCCACATGGATGAGGTGCTACTTACAGGATATGCTTGAAAAACTAAACCAGTCTAGGGTCTCCCCTCCAATACCACAGAAGTTTACTGTTCCTCAAGAGCACTTAAACCTGCTGGGTGCAGTGATGCTTGCCTATAAACCCAGCTACTTGGAGGCTGAGGCAGGAAGACCGCAAGTTCAAGGCCAGCCTGGGCAACTTGGCAAGACCATACCTAGCCTCCTTTTTTGTGGGACTGAGTACTGAACCCAAGGCCTTTGTATTAGGCTACATCCTCAGCACTTTTTAATTTTTTTATTTTGAGACACGGTCTCACCAAGCTGCCAAATTGCCCAGGCTGGACTCGAACTTCTGATTCTTCTACCTCAGCCTACCAGAGTGCTAGGATTACAGGTGTGCCCCAGTAATCAGCGCAGCGCACCATGCTCACAGACCCTCTCCAAAAACTTTTTAACAAAGGCTGAGGGTGTTTGAGGGCATAGCTCAGTGGAAAAGGGTCCCTGGGTCCTGGTTCAATCCCTAGTAGCAGCAAAAAACCAAAAAACAAAAATAATCTCTAAACGCCAAGAACCACCGTTCAAGAACACTTGGACAATTCTCCCTTTTCACAATATCTATACTTCATTTGTTTCTAGAAATATTAAACAGAACCCAATTTCCCAGCACTTAGCTAGAAACCCTGAGAAACTAAAATGTATGATTCTTTTATCAGAAGTCATTCTTATCAGTCAATTGAAACATTATTAAAGCATATCCATACCAGGGTACCAGTAAGCTACATGAACAGAAGAAATAAACAATATAGCAAATAGCACAAAAAAGACAATACAAACCAGAAAAATCTGTTGCTTTCAACTGAAGAAAAAGAAACAAAGGAAGAGGAGTGAAGGGGTGAGGAAAGAGGAAAGAAAGGGGGAAGAGGTGTGTATCTGCCCGCATGAACATGTGCTAGTGAGGACTGAAACAAGGGCCATCTGTATGCTAGATGGGTGTTGTACCACTGAGCAAAATCCCCAGGCCTTTTTTTAAAATTTATTTATTTTGGTACCAGGGATTGAACTCAGGACCTTGCACTTACGAGGCAGGCGACAGCACCACCGAGCTAAATCCCTGGCCCAGGCCTTTTTATTTTTTAGAAAGAAACTCACTGGGCCAGGGATTTAGCCTGGTGGTGCTGTCGCCTGCCTCACAAGCACAAGGACCCGAGTTCGATGCCTGGTACCCGCCCCCCCCAAAAAAAAAAGAAAGAAAGAAAGAAACTCATTGCTGTCCAGGCTAGTCTCATGCTTAGGATCTTCCTGCTTCAGCCTCCTGAGTAGCTGGCATTACAGGCATGTACCACCATACCACACTCAGGAAGAGATATTTCGATGTTATTTTTTTTGGTACCAGGGATCAAAGTCAGGACCTTGCACTTGTGAGGTAGACAGTAGAAACACTGAGCTAAATCCCCAGCCCCAGGAAGAGATATTTAGAAAAGCCCAAGTCTAAAAAACTGATTATTTCTTTTAATTTTGTTTTAAACAAAATATGATTTGATTGGTTCATGATTTATTTAAAATCATCTTTTAGATAATATCCCTCAATAAAAACTCAGCTTTTGCCAGAAATTTGCTCACTAGAGACCGAATGTTCCCTCATTTGGTATGAGTAGTACAAAGGGCATCATAATTCCCAATTTTCCTAAAACCCTCAACTCCATTTTTAATGACTTATATTGCACAGACATGAAGTTATTTTTTCCTTGCAGTAATGGGGATTGAGCCCATGCCAGAAGCTCTCTCACCGGGCTACATCCCAGCCTTTTTTCACTTTGAGACAGGGTCTCACTAAATTACCCAAGCTGCCTTGAGCTTGTGATGGATCCTCCTGCTTCAGCCTCCCAAGTAGCTGGGATTATAAGCATGAGCCATCATGTCCAGCCACAGTCCTCTATACATCTTTCACTTTGAAAAGAAGTTGAAATAGGAATAAAAAGACCCCGGAAAACAGCTAATCAAAAATGCTATTTCCTTCTAATTTCTTTTTAAATCTCCGTAGTCTCTGAAGCTTCCCCTAGCACTTAGCTTCTAAAAACAGGACTTCATTTGAAACATCCAAATTATCTCATGAATGAAAACTCTTTCTGGCCCTGCTGTCCCTATACTGACTGCATGTTGTCTGTATTACCAGAGATTTTTCCTCCGCACTTGGTAATGTCCTTCTTGGTTAGTATTTCCCAGTACTCAATAGAATGATAAATCTAAACATTTGCAGTTAAAAGTAATTTTTAAATTACTTAAGGAGGAATTATTGGCAGAGAAAATGAAAGGCGAAAAATAAAATAATACAAGACACGTATTTTGCCAAATGAATAAAATCTTGGGGGAGAAACAAGTTGTACACGGATATAAACTGAACAGGCTCTCTGTACAGTTAAAATACTTAAAGTTCTGTTCTTCACTGTTATACAGTTCCTAAGTCACTAAGGCCCTAAACAAGTATAAGTCCTTGTTCTTCCACATTATCTTATATTAAAATAGTATGGGGAAAAGTATTATTGATCAGATGATATCTACCTAACCAGGGTAAAAGCAATTAGGAAAATAAATAATACTAACAATACCTAGCTTAACTGAGGTTTGGGAATTTTTTGTTTGCTTTTTCACAGTGCTAGGGATTGAACCCAGGGACTCCTACCTACTAAACAGACTCTACCACTGAGCTACAACACATCCCTAAGAGATGTTTTTAATAATAGTTATTTTAAGGCCAGGTGTTGTGGCACACGCCTGTAACCCCAGCACTTGAGAGGCTAAGGCAGGAGGATCGCCATGAGTTTGAGGCCAGACTGAGCTAATTAATGAGTTCAAGGGCAGCCAGAACTCCCTAGTGAGATCCTGTCTCAAAAAAAAAGTTATTTTAAATTATGAATTATGAGGCCAGGAGTGGTGGCGCATGCCTATAATCCCAGCACTAGGGAGGCTGACACAGGATTGCCATGAGTTCAAGGCCAGCTTGTGCTACATAGTGAATGCAAGGCCAGCCTGAATTATATAGTGAGACCCTGTTTCAAAATAAATTAAAAAGAATTACGAAAATAAATCTCAATTTAAAGTAACTTCTCTCAACTCATAGGACCAAAGAGCACCTACCCTTGGTGCAGTCAATGTACGAGGCTTGGATACAAAGATGAACACACCCACCCCCAGAACTCACCGCCTCACAGAAAGTGGCCATGTTGTTAAGTTTTTACAACAGTGTCTACCAGCAATAGAAGTCTGGGTTTAAAGGGAACAGGGGAAGGAGTGACTGCCCAAGAAAAACGACAGAAAGTTTCAATAATGAACTCCAGAGCTGAGGTGAAGGATAAGAGTTCACAAGACATGATTTGGGGGGTATCTGCACAAATATATACAAATGTAAAATCTGATGGAGTTGTATATAAATTAATTCACTTTACAAGCTTCACTATATATATGTTCACCTCAGGACAAACAAAAACAAAGTTCAAGAAGCATAAGTAGAGAGTCATTTCAGACGGGGCGAACAGCATAAACACAGACACAAAGTCAAGTAATACTCCAGCATGACAATTTAATTTGGTCTGAAGGGAGATACAGCTATAGAAGGAAGCGGGGGCTAAAAAGAAAAAATGAAGAGCACTGTCTACTCAGATGGAACTGGACTGCTAAAGGCATTTGCATTAGACTACCAGGCAGACACGGAGGGTGTTCCTAAGTGGGGATTCTGTGTGCAGAGACCATTTAGAAAGCTACAACAGGAGTAGAAAGCAAGAGATAACTGGAAGGAAGAAATTAGTTTTCTTGAGTGCCTTCAATGTGCCAGGGACTAGATATTTTAAATATATTATCATGCTAAATCCTTACAACAGGAGGCAGGGGTGATGGCACACACCTGTAATCCCAGCTCCAGGGCAGCAAGGCAAGAGGATAGCTAAGTCTGAGGCCAGCATGGGGTTCACAGTGAGATCAAGGCCAGCCTGTACTACAAAGCAAGACTCTATCTCAAAAAAAAAAATCCTTAAAACAATCCTATGAAGTTGATATAATCGTTCCTTTATAAATGCAGAAACGGATGCTTGGAAACCTTTGTAAAAGATTTCCACCACACCATGCCACTGAGAATAGAGTGGATTGGAAACATAATGGAGAAGCAAAATCAACAAGTATCTATGATTCCTTGGCCATAATCTAGGGCAGGAGACACTGGGAAATACAGGTCAACAGATACATGCACACTCACAAGTTAGGAAGCAACTCTCAGATTTCTACACAACTCACTTTTTATAGTATTTAACCCTATGCCTAAATAATTTTCAGGGCAAATACAAAGCATGGATTCACCTGAATTTCTTCTTTCATTAAGTATGAGAGGCCCACTTCTTCTTCTCCCTCTCCCAGTTCTGAGCCTGCTTCATCTTCCTCCTCATCTTCATCCTCATCTTCCTCCTCTTCCTCTTCATACCCTTCAGGGAGACCAGCCTCATCTTCATCATCTTCATCTCCATCTTTTAAAATTTAAAAGATGAACAAATGGCTTGGCATATGGGCCTGGCTAGCAGGCTGACCCTTTCTGTCCTTGCTGAATCACTGGAAATTTTTATGTCAATGTGTGAAAACTACCTCAGGTGACTTTTTTTTAAGACTTCAGTTTTATAAAAGTGATATTACTTAAGAAGTATAGTTTCTTATACTGATATTTACCTTTCAATGTATACATTTTCATCAGAAAGTTGAGTTTTACTTTGTGGACACTTGAAAGCCATCATTCCAACCTTTTACACCATTGTTTCTCCATCAAGTTTAACAGTGAAAAATTTTTTACACAGTAATAAGCAATGTTCTGTTACTTACAACAGCTATCCTGTCCGCTCATCAGTTACTCTTCCATTTACCTAGAAATGCACATGCAATATCTACTTCTACCACACTTTTCATCACTTCAAAAGCAAACCCCATACCCACTAGGGACTGCTCTCCACCCTCTTCCACTCTTCCCCCGGACCCTAGCAACCACTTTCTAGCTCTGTGGATGGGCCAAATCTGAGTTTTGCCTATAAATGAAGACAAACAATAGGTAGCCCCTTTGTGGGCTTCTTTCAATTAAAATGTTTTCAACATTCACTCATGTAACATGTAGCAGTACTTCACTCACTTTTACATGGCCAGATATGTTACATTTTATGGATGTATCTATCACATTTTTTTTTTTTTGTGGTACCGGGGATTGAACTCAGGTCCTTTCTATCACATTTTTTAACCCATTCATCAATGGGCTGTTACAATAATGAATGGTTCTTTTAATTAAAAAAAAAAAAAAAGTACTATTTAGGAAGCTACTGCTATTACTGGGTGGTAGCCATACAAGTTTCTCATGAAGCATCATATTATAAAAATCATTACGTTCTCTGCAACTATTAGAAATCTAAAAGAATTAGGCTAGAACCATGCGTTTTTATGTTTTTTTGTCTTACTAGTATTCTGTATGTTTTTTCTTTCACATCCTAATCTCCAGGCCCAATGTAATTTGATGGCTACAGTGGAGGCTATAATTATGACACATCTGTGAGTACTAAGAATGATCACCTTCATCATCATCCTCTTCAGAGTCTGGGGCTTCATTATCTTCCTGATCATATCCATCTAAGTACGTGATTTGCTGCAGCAGTTCAAAAATACTTTCTCTGTAATCTTCCAGGTTTGTGATCTCACAGTTAAACAAATCCAGACTTTTTAGATTTTTAAGATTTTGCTAGAAAAGTGAAAATTTACAGTCAAGATGTTAAATACCGTGTTCTTTCTAATTCATGATCCAGAAAATATATTTGAAATCGAGAGAATTTTGGAATTTTTACAATTTTGTAACAGGATCATTCTACCAAGCATACCCAACTCTTTTAATTAGCCCCTGGCGTGTAAACTCCACAGGAATAGGAACTTTATTTTTTGTTTTTGTAGAGTGAAGTAGAAATTCACAATATAAAACACAAATAAATCTCAGAAAGTTAAAGTTTAAAAACAGCCCAGAGACCAAACTTGTCCACTTACCAGAGCTTCTACTGTGCTCAAATCTTTGATTTTGTTTCCACTCAGATTGAGGTAGGTAAGGTTGGGACACTTCTGCGCCAACACTTCCAATCCTCCAGAAATTGCATTGTCACTGAGCTCCAACTATGTATCCAGCATGGGCAGAAAGCAGAGAGCCATGAAGCTTTAGGGTAAATGCAGGACTTTAAGAGTACCAATTTGAAGAAAAAATAGTCATTCAAGAGGTCATCACTAAGACCGAGACTACAAATCATAACTTCCAGATTCCCATCTGTATCTGTCAAATAATAATTAGAATCCCTATATAATGTGCTCCTGATTCAGTTTTGGTTCCTACTGTTTTACATTTAAATTTTTATTCAGAGAAAAATATTTGATAGATGTTAAATCCAAATTTGTACCAAAAGCAATTCCAACAATAAATTTAAATTGCTAAATGCAAGATTAGAGCTGATTCCAAAATCCTGTATAACCCTCTCTCCTATCTCTAGAAACTTTAAAATTTCTAATTAACAGACAAAATAGTCCTTTCATCTAGCCAAGAACTAGACAACAGCCCATGGCTCTCAAACCATGATGCTCACATGTTAATCCACACTAACCTTCCGAAGTTTATTGAGGCTGGGAAGCTGGGCCAGTGAACTTAATGCCACGTTAGCCATACTCAGAAATTCTAGTTCTTTAAAAGTGTCATTCAGGCCCTCAATTTCCCCATTGACACACAGGCAATTATCAAGGACTAATTCTGTCACCTGTAAGAGAGAACACATTAATGATTACTTCACAATCTGTTTAGTTATAGACCTTGGTCTTGACACTATGGAAAGGCATGAATGTTTAAAAAAAAAAATACCAATCCCCAAAGCTTTCCACGGTGGCTACTGTTGTCTGCAGTCCCAGCTACTCCAAAGGCTGAGACCGGAAAACTGGGGGTCATTTGGGCCCTGGAGTTCCAGGCCAGGCTGGGCAACATAGCAAGACCACATCTCAGGAAACAAACCTTCACCTAAATCCTTTCATCCTCCCCCAAAACTGATACACACCTACCTGTCACTATAAACAAGAGCAATTTTTCAAAATTGTACTGACAGTTCAATGCCTGCTTCAAATCACTGAGGCATAAAACACACAACTTTCTCAAAGGTCCCATGGGAAATGTTTCTGACCCTGAGGAGGAGGCCCCTCAACCCGGGAGCGCAGATTTACACAGGCAGGGCACACCTGCATAACTGGGAAGATTCAAGTGAGCTACCGTAAAAGAGAGGAAGGAGAAGAAATGTTTTTATCACTCTTTCAGTTTAAACCTCCTTATCTTTGGTTGATAAATGTCATCACAACTCAAAAAAGCCTTGTTACCCTTTATGCAGAAATGTCAGAAGCTACTTCTGGGCCAGCCCAGCTTTCGGGCACTATCTGGGGCCAAACTATCACCAGAACAATACATCCTTGACAAACGTTATTTCTCCCTGACACCCTGGTGGCATTTTTGTGGACTTTTTCCCACGAAGGAGGAGGGATTCTTTACTGGGCAAGAGCTGTAGTCAATTTACAGGTGGTTGCCCGAGCGGGCTTAATCTTAAGGAGAAGGCAGGAGAGTCTAGCTCTCTATCACTAATGCCAAAATATATTTATTTAAGGGCTAAAAATTACCAACAATGAATGCCACCTTCTCTCCTTGAGTATGACTGTGATGTAATTATTTCAGTGAGCAAAGTTGGTATCATGATCTTCTTTTTATAAATGAGGCAACAGGGCCGGGGATTTAGCTCAGTGGTTCCACCGCCTGCCTTGCAAGCTAAGGACCCGAGGTCGATACCGGTACCAAAAAAAAAAAAAAAAAATGAGGCAACCAAGGTCCAAAAAGCAAGAATGACTTACCTTGGGTAATACAATTAGTATGTGGCTTAAGTCTTGCTGCTCAAAGTGTGAAGTTAGTCAGAAGGCTCCTGCACTGGGTATCAGAAAACCAGTTCAGGTGAGCATGGTGGCACACACCTGTAATCCAGCACTTAGGAGGCAGAGGCAGGAAGCTCACGATCAGCCTGGGCTACATAGTGAGTTCAAACCCAGTCTAAAAACTACACAGCGTGACTGTTTCCCCCCTCAAAAAAAAGCCAGTTTTTCCCCTTGTACAAATCACTATATTGCCGAGACTTCGTTTGTTAATTTGGATTCTAGAACAATACAATAAACCTTGCAAGTTTGTCCAAAGAAGAAAATTAAGTGTTTTCCAAAACTATACAAACATAAAAAAAACCATCATTACACCACAGGGGAGAAGTGGTAGTGGGGGGGCTTCTAAGAGACAACGTCCTGCCATCCTCCAAACTGGTGAGAAAATTACTATACCTCCTTAGGTTTAAAAGAACGGGGAGCGGGGGGGGGGGGATTCTAGTCCCTCCCCCAACACATAAAAAAACCAACCTAAATGTAGGCTTCTGAGACAGCTTTTTAAACTCTTTGTTTCGTTTCTGCCGAAGCCCTAAGAATACATAAGCGCTAGAAAAGTTCAAGTTTTTTCCTGGGATGACCCTGATAACGCTCCTTCCTCCTCCCGGCCTCTGTCAATTTCAGGGAAACAGGCCTGCCCCCCACCCCCCCCAAAAAAAGTACAAAAAAGATCCTGAGTTCTCACTCTTCGCGAAAGCCCATCCTCTTTTCTGGTACATCCGAACACCAGGCCACTTAAAAACAAATGTAGGCGCGTGTGTGTCCCCTGTACCCCAGTCCTAAGGCTTATTTCAAGGGTGCAAACGAGCACGATCTTGCCGCTGTCCTCTGCGACTCCCGTGCTCCGTGACCTGCTGCTCCCGCAGACGGGCACCTCACGGGCCGGGGGCTCTCCAGGGAAAACGGAGGTCACCGCCCAGCCCGCGCCCCCCAGAGCCTCGGCCCCGGGGCCGCCTGCGTGGAGGCGGCGGAAACGCCTAGCGCCTGACCCCCGAGAAGTTGACGGCGACCCCGCCTCACGTGGCCCCTCCCCACCCGGCCTCTTTAAATCCGCTACAGCGACACAAGCACATCCTTTAGTTTCGCCGAACCCACCTTGGAAATATTGAACAGCTACGACCCATTGGCCCAGTGTGGGGAAACCGTCTCCAAGGCTAAAATTCGAGCGCGCCGCAAGCCAAATAGCGTTCCCGGGCGGCGGGGGCTGGGGCGGACTACGCCTCCGTCCCCTCCCCACCTCGGGCACCACGACGAGTCTCGGGACTCGGCCGGGTCCGAAGGCGTCGCTGACCCAGATTCGGCTGGGCCGGGCGGCGCGAGCCGCTTCCCGGGGGAGTGGGCGCCGCCGGGGCGGGCAGCGCGGACTCGGCGGGCGACCCCATCCCAGCGCGAAGCCGGACGCCCCGGGGCCTCGAGGTGGGGGGCACCCACCCCCCGGGGAAAACCGCCGACTTGGCAGAAGCGCAGAAAAGTTGGACTAACTTCTCGGGCGGCGAGGGCTGCAGCAGGCGCGAGGGGACCGAGGGTCGCGCCCACGCCGCCGGCCCCGGGAGGACGCGCCGCGCTGAGCCGAGCCGCGAGCGCCCTCGCCGCGCGCTTCCCCCCCCCCCCCGACGAGGCCGGGGCGCCCGACTCCATGAGCGCGAAGCCCCCGCTCACACAAAAACGCCCCTAGAAACTTAAGCCCTTCGCCATTTTAAGTAGATGAGCTTAATGATTTAAAACTTGAAATTACACATTTTCCCAGCCCCACTCTAGGTGAGAATTAATTTGCTAGCCCTCCCCCACACACCCATCAGGGCCCCCCAGAAATACAACCCTCAGAATACAGGGCTAGTGGGGAAGGGGTAGGGGGCTGAGTCATCTCACCTCCTCCGGGGCTCTGTTCCTTAACTCCAGGTTAATCCTCTTCTTCATCTCCATGTCCTCCTCCTGCTCTTCTGCTACTACTCTCTTTTCTCCTTTCCTACTGTTCCCACTACCCTAACCTTAAAATTTTTGAAAATTTGGAAATGAATGAAAAGAATCGCAAATATAAACGCCAAATACCACCAGATAGGTGTGGGGGAGAAAGAAAAGAACAGCAAATGGAGCCCAAGGAGTTGGGACTCTTAACTCGTCTGCCCCCACCTCCTTGTCCACAGACCCGCGCGCGCACTCACACGCACACACGCGCACACACACACGCACACACACACACACACACCCGCAGTTCCTTCCCCTTCAATGGCTGCTCAGAGACTGAGCCTCCATGACACGGCACCGCCAACCCCCTAGCCTACTCTCCACCCACCTCCCGAACACATTGGTTGATTCTTTATCGTCACACTATTCCATTGGGTTAGGTAGGTGTCTATCAGCCTTCAGGGCGGACCTGGACTAGAAACTCTGTGCCTATTGGCTATGACCAAGCGCGCAGTTAACTCCGATAGGTCCATAAGATTGTACGTCCCGGCGAAACGATTTTGAATCCCAGTAGCCCCCTCCTTTTCTTTGTGTGGATGGCGCGCTTTCCCCAGGCAGTAGGACGGTTTTGAAGTCTATTGGACTTGTTTTTGTTTGGGGGGTTTTGTTTGTTTTCCTGGTTTAGTGTTAAAGGGAGAGAGAAGGCATCCTTACATGTCCAAGTTGCTTACTGGTAACTCAGCGCCCGGCACACACCAGGTCTTGGCCTCTGCTTTGCAACCAAGGTGTACACCAGCGTGCACATCACATTACACGCGTGCCTCCGTGGCACTGCCCTGCTGGGGACCGCAACATCACACAGACTCGCCTTCCGCGGCGCAGAAACAGAGCCGGGGTGAAAATGGTGTTTTAACTTCCACCACGAGAGACAAGGAAAGATGTTTGTAAACAGTTGGGTGAAGCATATAAATTGGGGACCTTTAAATAAAACTATCCCGGAGGAACTGTACTGAGGAATTGTGGCTGATAGTGAATGCTGAGACCTTCGGGGTAAAACAACGCTATCCTACTGAAAATCAGACATTAATTCACGTAGAAACGGTACAGAGATGCTTCTCCTTTCTAATTTCTTTGGTTAGTTTCCATAGAAATTTTATATGCAGTGCGCTTTTTTTTTTTTTTAACGGTGGCAAAGTTTCACGTTTATTAAAGGTAGGAAATAAACAGAGGGGTAAGGGGGAAACGGGCTCTCCAGAGCGAGTTTGGGCCGAGTAAAAAGGGAGGAAAAACTAAAATACACCCTATCGTGAAGACGATAGCCCAGTGCGCTTTAAAAAGCCTATGTAGGAATTTTTTTCCAAGAACTTAAAAAATGGTTTTTGCTTTTTATTATGGAAATTTTGAGACATGAAACTAGAGAATATACTACAGTGACTCCCCGTGTCCATCACCCACCTACAACAATCATGAAATCATAGCTATACTTGTTTTAACAATTATTGTGAAACAAATACTAAAGAATCATTTTAATTAAAAAAGTCTATGTAGGACATAAAAGGGGATAAGAATAATTTTTAAGTATTTGTTTTGAAGGTTTAACTTTCCTTATATTTCTTGCTAATTTCTGCCCACATTCTTTAAACCATTCCCAGAAAGAATACTCAAAGAAATTCCAGATGATTTGGAAAAGAAAGTAGGTGCACTGATCCCTGCTTCCCCGAATCTAGTGTTGTTTTTCTAGTTTCTCAAATTAGAGACCTTGGTTTTTTCAACAGGGACTCCTTGCCCCTCCATTCCTACTCCCCACACGGAGAAACAAATAGGTTTACACTTAATATAAGTCAAAAAACAGCCAGGCATGGTGGTGCACACCTGTAATCCCAGCACTCGGGAGGCTGAGGCAGGAAGATCACCAGGAGTTCGAGGCCACCCTGGGCTACATAGGGAGACCCCACCCCATCTCACAAACACACACACACACACACACACACACACAAAACAACACATCTGGGAAGCATTTGAAGATTTAGTTTTGTTTGTTTTAATGTAAACAATGGTAATGGAAGCTAGGATGTTCTGCAAATTGAGCCACAATAGGGTGAGAAACAAAGTAAGAATTTAAAATGCAAGGGAATTTTTTTTTTTAAAAGGAAGAAGAGGAGAAGTAGGAGGAGAAGAAAGAAGTGCCAGGTAGAGGAGGAGGGGAAAAAGAGGAAGAAGGAGAAAAAAGTAGAAGAGAAGAAGGAGCGTATTTTAGTACCAGCCTGGGAATAAGTCCTGAATTCTGATCCTACAATGTGCCACTTCGGGGTCTGGAATGAAATCCAAAAGAGTTAGGGGAAGGAGATTCCCTGATTGATTTAGGAATCACCCACATGCAAGTGATGGCGGGGACCATGAGAAAAATAAGATGTCCACAGGAGACCTATATCGTAAGTCTGTCAGTCAAAGGAGAGCAAAACACAGCTGAGGGGGAAAGAGAGAAGGAGGAATTGCCTTCCAGAGTACTCAAGGAAACTGACTAGAGGTAGAGAAGAAAAAACAAAGAAGAGATAAGAGATAATTACTGAGGCTGAATAATAGGTTTTAAAGAATGGACTGGGATGTAGCTCAATGGTAGCCCCTCTTCAATTCCCAGGACCGGAAAAAAAGAAAGGAAGGAAGGAAGGAAAGAAGGAGTTAGGCTGGGCATAGTGGCCCAGGCTTGTAATCCCAGCAAACCTGAACTACCTAGTGAGACCCTGTCTCAAAATACCAAAAAAAAAAAAGAAGAGGAGTTAATTATCTTTGTTAAATGGTAGAGCTTTTAGCCGGGAGTGGTGACTCACACCTGTAATCCTACCACTCTGGAGGCTGAGGCAGGAAGATCACTACAAGTTCAAAGCCAGTCTGAACTACATAGCTAGATCCTGACTCAAAAAAACCACAAAAACAAAATAAATAATAAAATAAATTCAGCCCCAAGGCTAAAAGTGTGGTAACTCAGGATAAATATACAAGGGAGAAGTCCTACAGGGATGAATACACCCCTAGCTGCTGGGATTGCAGCTGGCAGATGATCCTACTAGCAGACAGCCTTACAGGTGACTCCCTTGGCTGAAGAAATTGCCTTGTTCAAGGTTACACCTCCCTCTGGGAGCCCCCCCACATCCAATGATTAATCAACACAGACATACAAAAGTCCAGCCTACTATTTTGCCTAGACTAGGGGTGGTGAACCTATGGCACACATGCCACATCCTGCTATTTATCACTGAAACATCTAGAAGGTTTACCATCACTGGCCTAGACTTGCGCAAACTCCAAAGGGTCATCCCAACTCCAGAGCACACTGGATCGACCGAGGCCTTGTTACGACTGCACTCCCACTCTCCCTGTTTAAGCCTGCTTTTTTCTCCTCCTTTCCATAGGTATTGGTATCACTCAATAATAAATATCCTGAATGTTATTTCCACCTCTCTGAAGACCTCAACATGTGGCAGTGGCTCTCCCCAAATACTAAAGCTCTGAGAAAACCAGGGCTGGGAATTTAGCTCACTGGTGCCTTGCCTGCTTCACAAGCATGAAGTCCTGTGTTAGGTCCTGGGTACCAAAACAAAAAGACAAAAAAAAACAATAGGAGAGGGCACACGGAGAGGCCTTGAGACTCCTTCATGACACTGAGAGGTGCCCAGCCAGGACCAAGCTTCTCTAGCTCTCATCTTTTCTAACTCCAGCCACATCTGACCATGACTACATGAGAGATCCTGAATAAGAACCACCCAGCTGAGCCCATCCTAAATTCCTGTGCCACAGAAACCATGAGAGATTTTAAAAAATTATCATTATTGCTGTAAGTATCCGAGTTTGGAACTGTTATGAAAGCAATAATACTTAGAACAACACCCTAGCACACATTTGTTTCTGATGAAGTCTCATTAGCGCCCTGTTGTTCTGTGATATGAAAGGCTGTAGTCACTGTACTATTTTTGGTTTTGTGCATGCTATACTCCTAACTTCAAATGGTATTACTTTCTCTGAATTCTCAGCAATTATTAAATGTGCTACTCATTCAGCATTTATCCTGTGCTGCCCTGCAGTATATCGGATGTTAATTAATTCTGGTTTCTCCCAAACATACTGGAATTTCCTGCAGAGAGACCACGTCAGTAACTTGGCCCTTTCTGACATTCCTCACAAGACTTGGCACAGTGCCGGCCATATGCTGAATACACAAGGCATGTTTAAGAATTATACCCAGGGGTGGTGGCACACACCTATAATCCCAGCACTCAGGAGAACGGAGGCAGGAGGATTGAGCTCAAGGCCAGTCTGGGCTACATAGTGAGGTCAAGGCCAGCTTGGACTACATAGTGAGAACTTGTCTCAAAAAAACACAACAATTATAATAATAGGGGCCGGAGATTTAGCTCAGTGGTTCTGCCGTCTGCTTCACAGGCGCAAGGACCTGAGTTCGATCCCCAGTACCAAAAAAAAAAAAAAAAATTATAATGATAAGTATAGCTCAAATAATGCTCAGTGAAATTCATACTCCCATTAGGAAATTTGTTAAAATTGGCTGATACTTTCTTAGGGTACAAGTAATGAATAAAGAGTTAAAGATAAATGAGAATTGTTCTTTCTCTTAACTTTTTTTAAAGCAAAACATTTATTGGAATATTTTAAATATACATAATGAAAATATTCATCATAGAGAATTTGTACTTGTATATGTACATTTACACCTGTACATGATATATCTTGCTTCTTTTATTCCCATTCCTCACCCCTCCCTTTGACCCCTCTTCCCCTCATTTTTTTTTTTTTTTTTTTCATTTTTTCCTTCTATCCTTTTTTTCTTTTCCCTTCCTTTCTCACCCGAATCCCCCTCTCCTGTTGTTACTTCCTTTACTTGTGTGGACTCCAAGTCCTAATTGGATTAGTTCCTTTTTTTTTTTTTTTTTTGGTACCAGGGACCGAACTCGGGTCTTTGCACTTGGGTAGCAGGCAGCGAAACCACTGAGCTAAATCCTCGGCCCTTCCCTCCTTATTTACAAAAGCTTTGTTTCCATTTTTTCTTTCTATTCCCTTTTTTTTCTTGTCCCTTATTTCCTTTCCCCCACCCCCTCCCTTGTTCTACTTTTCACTTGAACATTTTCTTCCCACTTTCCAATATCTCTTATACAGTTTGAGCCTTATTTGAATTTTTGGTTTCTCAAACAAGAAAAACAATGAGTTATTTAAACATGTGTCTGATTTATCTCACTTAATATGGTCTCAAGGTGCATCTATTTAGCTAAAAATGTCTTGAGCTTATCCTTCTTTATAGCAGAGTAGTACACCATTGTATATATATAAAAAAAAGTTTTCTTTATCCATTCATCAGTTGATGGGCATTTTGGCTGTTCCCAAGATTTAGCTATTGCAAACTGTGCTGCTATAAACATGGGTGTGTATATATCACTGTGGTATGATGCTTTTAATTCTTTCAGGACGATACCAAGAAGAGGAATAGCTGGGTCAAATGGAACCTCTAGTTTTAGTTTTTTGAGGTATCTCCACACTGATTTCCACAGTGGTTGCACCAGTCTACACTCCCACCACCAGTGGAGCAAGGTCCCTTTTTCCCCACAGCCCTGCCAGCATTTGTTATTGGTTGATTTCTTGATAGCAGCCATTCTTTCTGGAGATGGAATCTCAGCATTAATTTTAATTTGCATCTCTGGAATGACCAGTGATAGTGAACATTTGTTCATATATTTATTTGCTGTTTCTACTTCTTTATCTGAGAAGTATCTTTTCATTCCAGATGCCCATTTTTGGATTGGGTCTTTAAATTTGGTGGATCTGATTTTTTTTGAGTTCTTCATATAGTCTAGATAATAGTCCTTTATCTGATGAATAGCTGGTAAAAATTTTTTCTCATGTTGTGCGTTGTCTCTTCACTATGTTGTTGGTTTCTCTTGCTGTGCAAAAGCTTTTTAATGAGATGAGATCCCAGTTGATTCTTTGTAGTATTTCCTGTGCAGCCTGGGTTTTGTTCATAAAGTCTTTGCCTACTCCTATGTCCTCAAGTGTTCTACCTATTCTCTCTTCCAGTAGATTTAGTGTTTCTGTTTTAGTATTTAGATCTTTGATCCATTTCAATTTTAGGTTAGTTTGTGGTGAAAGATATGGGTTTAGTTTCAATATTTGGCATGTGGAAAGGTAGTTTCTCCAGCACCATTTATGAAAGAGGCTATCTTTCAGTGAAGGTGTTTGGCTCCTTGGTCAAAGATAAGGTGGTTCAGTATTTCTGGAGTTGTTTCTGCATCCTCTAGTCTGTTCCATTGATCCTCAGGTCAATTCTTTTGCCAGTACCATAACTTTTTTTTTTATCACCGTAGCTTTGTAGTATAATTTAAAGACAGGGATTGTGATACCCCCTGCTTTGCCTTTGTTGCCCAGAATTGTCTTTGCTATTCTAGGTCTCTTCTGGTTCCAAATGAATTTTAGGATTGTTTTTTCTAATTCTGTGAGATATTTTGTTGGGATTTTGATTGGGATTGCACTGAATCTGTGTAACAATTTTGGAAGTATGGCCATTTCCACTATATTGGTTCTTCCTATCTAAGAACAAGGGATATCTTACTATTTTCTGATATTCTCTTCAATGTTCTTTTTCAGAGTACTGTAGTTTTCAGTGTGGAGGTATTTTATGTCCTATGTTAGATCAATTCCTAGCTATTTCATTTTTTTAGATGCCATTGTGAAAGGTGTTGTTTCCCTAATTTCTCTCTCAGTGAGTTTGTTATTTGTGTACTGGAATGCTACTGATTTTTGAGTGTTGACTTCGTATCCAGCTATGCTACTGAATTTGGTTATTAAATCTAGAAGTCTTTTGGTGAAGTTTTTGGGGTCTTCTATGTAGAGTATCATGTCATCCACAAATAACGATAATCTAACTTCTTCCTTAGGAATATCCTTATTCCTTTTATTTCTTTCTCTTGTCTAATTGCTCTGGCCAATGTTTCCAGAACTATGTTGAATAGGAGTGGTGACAGTGGACATCTTTGTCTTGCTCCTGATTTTACAGTGAAAGTTTTCAGTTTTTGTCCATTTAGTATGATGTTGGCTGTATGTTTGTCATAGATGCCTTTTATCAGATTGAGATTAAGACCACCTATTCCAACTTTTATCATGAATGGGTGTTGGACTTTGTGAAAAACTTTTTCTGCATCTATTAAGATGATTATATGAGGGCCGGAGATTTAGCTCAGTGATTCCTCCACCTGCCTCACAAGCACAAGTTACTGAGTTCGATCCCCGGTACCACACACACAAAAAAAAGATGACCATATGTTTTTTGTCCTTGGCTCTGTTAATATAGTGTATTACATTTATTGATTTGCATATGTTGAACCACCCCTGTATCCCTGGGATAAATCCTACTTGGTCATGGTGAATAATCTTATCGATGATTGCTGCATTCTATTTGCCAGTATCTTATTGAGGATTTTTGCATCTATGTTCATTAGGGAAATTGGCCTGTAGTGTTCTCTTTTTGGCTGGATCCTTCTCTGGTTTTAGTATCAGGGTAATGCTTGCTTCCAGGAATGAATTTGGGATTATTGCTTCCCTTTCAATTTCTTTAAAGAGTTTGAAAACCAGCGGCATTAGGTCTGCTCTAAATGTCTTGTAGAATTCACCAGTGAATTCATCAGGGCCTGGGCTTTTTTTTTCTTGGTAGTGTTATGGAAATCTCGGAAAGAAATACACAGAGACACAGAATTCGGATAAAATAATAAAATTTCTTCTCACGAGCAGGCGGAACGCCAGAAACCAGTCTGGTCAGTATCTGCACCTCCTTTGTTCAGCATTTCCCTTTTTATATCCTTTTTAGCCATTATCTCATCCCTAGTGGTCTTTGATATGTAAATACAATTCCAGTTCCTATCTACAAGTCACAGACACAAGATAGGCCATATACATTGTAAATTCACCCTACCAAGGTAACTTTGTTACGTGTTAGAGTCAGATAATCCTCACCTTAAACAAGGAGTTATGGGAAAAGCAAATCTTAAAAGAACACATTACTTATTTTGCTTCTACAATTACCTTAATATTCAATCTATTAAATTATCTAAAACTTTTCCGTATCATTCCTCCCACTGTTTACTTTGGGATAATTCTTCTATCCATTACAAGTTCTTTTTTCTTTTTTTTTTTGGTACTAGGGATCGAACTCGGACTTCCCGCTTGCAAGGCAGGCAGCAGAACCACTGAGCTAAATCCCCGGCCCACAAGTTCTATCCAGTTTATCTACATTTCTTAACACTAGCATCTGGTAGTCTTGAGCTGCAGCACTGTGCTACTGTATAAATTTTGAAATCCATTGGATGACCCAAGGACCAAACATTAATATTAATATTATAACAAAAAGGGGACTCAGAAGAAGTCCTATCCAAGTTTTTTCATCCTGCTCAAGTAAAATTAATCCCATAGGACAGCTCTCCTATACCAAATTTCTCATCAAGAGCCTTGATCTAATCTTTTAGTTTGTCTAGTGATTCTTGTACTACACCAGATTTATTAGAATATTAACAACTCTCTTCACCAAGAAATAAGCAAGTCCCTCCTTTCTGGGCTGTGAGGAAATCGAGAGCACACCTATTCTGTAATGACATTGGGCATTGAATCTAGTTGGGTTTCTAAAGCCTGAAGTCTGTCTTGAATTTCCTCAAGATCTTTTTTTAATTTCTTGTCCTAATGAAATATATTACTCCTTGTAGCCAAATAAGATATCATGGGGCTGGCATATACATAGATAAAGGATTACATTGACCTTGTTTACAATTGTTACAATTACCAATGGCTCGTCCAACAAGGGAGCCATTGATCCAAACTTGTGTTTTCTCTTTGCAATATTATTTTTCATTAGAATAGCCCCCCACAGTCAGAAGTTACCCCAGGTCCCCCATAATGTTTTTATCAAAGAATATTGTAAACGGATAGCCTTCCGGTTCCCATTTTACCATTTTAAAAGTCACATATTGTTCATCAAACTTTTCATTACTAGGCCTAAACACCCACAGTTCGAAAGCAAGGAAACTTAAGGCAGTGGTGATCAGACACAACACAATAATCCATGTTGTCCTTGTTGGTATTCTTCAGCTGTGCGTTGACTCACCAGCCTCCGGCGTGATGAGAGCAGGGCTTTGAGTACATTGTCTTTCTCGGCTTTCAGCATCAGCTTTATTGTTACCTTGTGCAATGAAGTCTTTGCCTTTCTGATGTCCTGAACAATATATTACTGTGACTTTGCTGGGTTTCCACACTGCCTCTAGCAACTGTATAATTTCCTGTTTATTTTTAATTAGCTTCCCTTCTGCCATGAGAAGACCTCGCTCTCGGTAAATCATGCCAATGGTGTATAATGTAGCAAATGCATAGCAAAAGTCTGTATAGATATGTATACCTTTTTTACCCTTTGCCCATCGGAGTGCCTGTATGAATGCCCAGAGCTTAGCACATTGCACCAACGGCCTTGGCTAGGACCACCTCATCCTTCATGGTTACCACATATCCAGCATGTTGAACCCCATCTTCCACGAAGCTGCTCCCATCCGTGAACAGAACGATGTCAGCATTGGACAAGGGTGTCATTTGCAAGTCAGGGCGGCTGGAAAAGAGCTCATCAGTGACACTCAAGCAGTCATGATCAGGAAGGCCTGTCTCCGTGGGCAAGAAGGTAGCAGGATTTAAAGTTTTTACAGGAAATAAATCACAAGTGAGGATTCTCACAGAGAAGGGCTTGATACTGAGTAACCCAATTATTTGAGAGCCAGTGATGCTCCCTTGTGTTCAGCAGTTCTAGGACCGGGTGTGGAACCTGCACAGTCAGTTCCTGACCTAAAGTCAGCTTGTCTGTTTTTTTTTGAATCAACAGAACTGAAGTTGCTAAGGCCCAAAAACAATGAGGCCATCCTTTTGTTACTGAATCTAAATTTTTAGATAAATATGCCACCGGTTGATTCCATGGGCCTACTTCTTGGGTCAACACTCCAAGGGCCACATGGGGTTTTTTTCAGTCACATATAGAGTGAAAGGCTGCTTTACATCTGGTATGCCTAGGGCTGGGGCTGCTGCTTAACTCAATTTTAATTTTTTTAAAAGCTTCCTCCTGTTCTACAGTCCAATGCAGATGATTCTCCTCTTGTCCCTTTAGGGCTTCACAAAGGAGTTTAGAGATTTCTGTAAAACCCAGAATCAAAATTTTTACAGAAGCCTGCTGCCCCAAGAAACCTTCTCAGCTGCTTCTTGGTTTGGGGTTCAGGGATGGCACTAATAACCTTTCATTTCCTAGGCAACGCATGCCCTGTGTTATTTGAAATCCTAAATATGTAACATGCTGTACACAAATCTGGGCTTTTTCCCATGATACCTTACATCCAGTTTTCTTGTAAGTGCAGCAACAACTTTTTGGTGCCTGCCCAGCACCGTTCTTGGGTTGGGCTGCAAAAAGAGTAAGTCAGCCACATACTGCAGTAGGACACAGCTATATTGTTCCAGGGGGAAGGCAAGCAAGTCCTTGGCTAGGGCTTCCCCAAAAAGCGTGGGTGAGTTTTAAATCCCCGTGGCAATCTAGTCCAAGTAAACTGAGTATTTTTCCATCACTCGGGTCTTTCCATTCAAATGCAAAGATGGGTTGACTGAGGGGAGTGATGAGAAGGCAAAAGAAGGCATCTTTTAAATCCAAACAAGTAAACCGTGCTGTTTCTGGAAGTATCAGACCCAACAAAGCATAGGGGTTAGGGACCACTGGGTGCAGCGTTACTGTTCTGTCATTTACAGCCTGTAGATCCTGCACTGGCCTATAGTCCCCATTGGGTTTCCGAACAGGCAGCAAAGGGGTGTTCCAAGGTGACGTACATTCTCTATTAAGTCCCAATTCCTTTAATCTCATGATATGGGGTTTAATTCCAATTTGGGCTTGCCTGGACATTGGGTATTGTTTTACACCAATGGGGCCGAATTGTCTTTTAATTTTATAACTGTGGGTGGATGATTCTTAGCTAACCCCGGGGGCGATTCCTCTGCTCATACGCTAGGAAACATAGTTCTTAATTCTTGCAGAGCCTAGAAAACATCATCCACATTGTAACACTGCCATTCACCCTCTCTTTTAGTTGTTACCATCATGATGAGATCTCTTCCTAGGTCTAAATGCAGAGATGCATTTCCTCATTGGGTGAAAGTTATTTTAGCTCCTAATTTAGATAATAAATCTCTTCTTGTAAGGGGCTAGGACATTCTGGCATATACAAGAATTCATGTTTCACTTTATGTCCTCCAATTTCACATGTCCTTTCATAGCAAAACTGGTGCTTTTCTGAAATTCCAGTGGCACTAATCACTTGGATGCACTGTCCGCTCAGAGGGGCAACTGGAGCTGTTACCACTGAATGCTCTGTGCCACTCTCCACCCTTAAGGACATATTTTGGCCCCTATCTATATATCAACCATGGGCTCATGGGGGCCTAGCTGTATTGAGCCCGGTCTATGTCTGTCACTGTCCTCCATCGCAGGCAACAACATGCCAGTATCTTTCCTTTCCTTCAAGTCCCGCTTTTTCTTTTCCTTGAGCCTTGTCTTTTCTTTTTCCTTCTCTTCCTTGGCTCCCATAGCTACTGCTCTCTTCCTTCCTGGCTCTCTTTCTCTTTCACTGTCTCTCTATTCACATACACTTTCCCAGCCAATTGCAACAATTGTATTATATTCATGCCTTCCCAAGTCTCCTGTCTTTGGATTTTCCTTCTAATGTCTGGTGCTGACTGGGTTACAAAAGTTGTATTAATTAGCTGATGGTTTTCAGGAACAGTAGGATCAAAAGGTGTATACATTCTGTAAACTTTACAGAGCTACTCATAAAATCTCTCAGGGCTCTCATCAGGCTCCTGCTCTGTTTCTAGCACTTTAATCATATTTGTAGGCCTTTTGCTTGCAGCCTGCATTCCTGCTAAAAGGGCTATCTGATAACTTCTCAAGTTTTCCTGTCCTGTTTGGGTGCTGGGATCCCAATCGGGCCGCACATTTACTGGGAATTGCTGTTCATGCCAAGTGTCTGGATTCTGCATATCACCTGGCATTCTAGTGGCATTAATTTTTTTAATTTCTCCTAAAACTCTCTGCATTTTTAGAGGTTAACAAAGTTTTACAAAGTTCTTTACAGTCCTCCCAATTAGGACAATGGGTAGCAAAAATGGAATAAAATAATTGAAGCATTTTGGAGGGGTCTTGGCAAAGAATAAATGACTTTCCTTTTTTCTGGACCTAGCCTCCTTTGTCTTTTTAAAGTCAAATCTCAAATACCGGACCTTGGTCTGACATATTTGTGCCTTTTTCCAACAGTCTTTTTTTCTAACTCACTATAAAGGAGGTCATATTGTAACCTGTTGGCTCTTAAACCCTTTGAAGATGACCAATGTACACATATTATAGATCATTTTTGGGGGGTGGGGTACTGGGGATCGAACGCAGGTCCTTGTGCTTGCAAGGCAAGCGGTGGAACCACTGAGCTAAATCCCTGGCCCTGTACACATATAGTAACATCTTTAGAATTTAACCCTTTGATGACAACTAATGTAAACATATTTAAACTTTTTATAACATACTTGAAACCAACAAACATACATATTTTTTGATAAATCACTTTCACATGTCTTTCGACATACCTAGGCCTTCTGGTCTTGTACTTTTTTAATCTTTTTAACAAGACAAACATACAAAATTTTTTATATCAAAATTGTATCTTTTAATTATATATTTTTTAT
>NW_004624772.1:17994510-18007651 GCF_000247695.1 Heterocephalus glaber
AGTAACCTAATACTGGCTCACCTCCTACCACCTAGTGACATCACCCACTCCTCCATTCCCTAGCCACTACCCTACTCAACCCCACCTCAGCTCCTACAAGCCCCACCCCCGCTCCTATAAAAGGCACTTGCTGTCCTGGCCATATTGCTTTTGTCTCTCCTTTGTTCAGAGACAGCCTGGCAGATCTGTTCCCCTAATAAAGGCTTGTTGTGGCCTGGTCTAGTATTGGTTTTCAGCCCTTTTACCTGACAAATAGAACAGTAGTAACCTTGAGGTGTTTTTTTTTACCAGCAAATTACAGAAAAGAGCAAGTTAACCTTATAATTACAATTGATGAATTTGCAATGTACTAGAAATACTTTAAGCACACCAATTAAACATCAACTCAAACTGAAACACAGATACATTTATCAATTAGCTAAAATTTGTGACCCTTTTAAAATTTCTTACTTTCTCTGGCTTTGTTTTATGTCCTTCAGAGCTTTTTTTTTTTAGCTGTTTTTAATCCATTACTTATTTTTTCTTACTAATTTTTAAAATTTGAGTGTAAGCCCTATTCGATCTTCTCTGAGTCTCACCACAGCACGGTGCTCTGAAGCCAAACAGTTTTCATGCTTTTGTCCCCACCTCCTCCAAACCTGTGAATTTAGCAACTCAAAAGGAGGGAGAAAGTCTAAATTTGGTTACTTTTCAGCATCGTCCTCTTTCTGACAGAGGACCAGGATGTTGCTTTTTGCTTCCAGGACGTACATATGAAGCCAAGGAAGCATTCTGTGGCACAATTTGAGCCATAAATCAATATAGGGAAATTGATCTGGATGTTCCCGTCCAGGGGCAGTGACTGTTAGCCAGACAGACCAGGCCAGACCCTCACCTAGGGATCTCTCAGTTGGCCAAGCTAGACAAAGCTTGGGCCATTCTAACTCATAAAAGGCTCTTAAGTTTTGGGGTTTCATCTTAATACCATAATTTCCAGTAAAACCTTTCCTAAAATTCTTAAGCATGCATTCCAAAACAGTAGGACAAGATGTTTCTGTCCCCACGATTGGCTGATCAGAGTGTTGGTGTGTGTGGGGGTACCCTTGTACGGAGACACAAGACAGACAAAGGTGGGGGATCACTCACTCACCTGCCTGGCTGCGGGCCTCTCGGCCACTTTAAGGTCTGTTCAGTCTAAGGTAGGCTGTCCCCTAAGCTCACCATTGTGCCTTTGTTAAACGCGACCACACACAAATTCTATGACTGGGGAGGAGTCTTTAAGTGCAAGCGCTTCCTCCCTCTGTCTTGTTCTGCATCTCGTTTCACACACTCCTATCCAGAACTCTTTCACTCACACATTTATTCAGAAGTTATCACATTCCCTCCTGGTGACCCCCTAACTGTAACCAAAACAAATGAAAGAAGCTACCTCCCCAAATGGCAAAGCACAAGGGGTGATCAGGCCCCTGTGCTGTATTTGCCCAAAGTTACAGAATACAAATTCACAAGGCAAAACTGAAAGTTCACGACTAGGGGGTTTCCCGGGGTTTCTCACCCAGCAAAGGAAAGAGACAGACGAGACACCAAGAACAGCAGTCCTCCTTCTGTAGTCTCTTCGGGTTCGCGCGATCCTCCACCTGGTGAGCACATCTCTGTGTTCTGTTGGGGAGCCTAGGAAATTAGTGCCAGGGGCGCACCTTCCCGCTCGAGGAGACAGCCGCTCCCTCCGGTGGGGTTCCGCTGATGCCCAAAAGGGCTATTTCATTCCCAATTCCTGGCCAATGCACCAAATGTTACGGAAATCTCAGAAAGAAATACACAGAGACACAGAATTCGGATAAAATAATAAAATTTCTTCTCGCGAGTAGGCAGGAACACCAGAAACCAGTCTGGTCAGTATCTGCACCCCCTTTGTTTAGCGTTTCCCTTTTTATATCCTTTTTAGCCATTATCTCATCTCTAGTGGTCTTTGATATGTAAACATAATTCCAGTTCCTATTTTCAAGTCACAGGCACAAGATAGGCCTTATACATTGTAAATTCACCCTGGCATGGTAACTTTGTTAGGTTAATGAAGTTACAGGTTAGAGTCAGATAATCCTCATCTTAAACAAGGAGTTATGGGAAAAGCAAATCTTAAAGGAACACATTACTTATTTTGCTTCTACAATTACCTTAATATTCAATCTATTAAGTTATCTAAAACTTTTCCATATCAGTAGGTTTTTATTTTCATCTTCAATTTCATTGGCTGATGTTGGTTTATTTAGAATTTTTATATCTTTTTGATTCAGCTTCAGCTTTGGTAATTCATATGTATCTAGGAATATGTCCATTTCTTCTGTGTTTTCCATCTTATTAGAATACAGATTCTCATTCTCCTACCACTACTTTTTTTTTTTTTTTTTTTTTTTTTTGGTACCAGGGATTGAATTTAGGTCTTTGTGCTTGTGGGGCAGGTGGTAGAATCACTGAGCTAAATCCCCGGCCCTAGAATACAGATTCTCAATGTAGGTATTGATGATCTCCTGGATTTCTGCAGGATCTGTTGAACCAACTCTTTGAATCACTGCTTCTTTGTATTGTTTTCTTAGACTCCATTGCATTAATTTCTGTTCTGATTTTTTTTTCTCTGATCTTTATAATTTCCTCCTTTATACAGGATTTGGGCTTGACTTGCATTTCTTTTTCTAGAAGCTTGAGGTTCACCATAGGCTATTTATTTGAGCTTACTCTGTTTTTCTGATATGAGAATATGCCACTACAAATTTCCCTCATACTACTGCTTTCATTGGGTAAGTTCCAGTATGTTGTACTGGCATTATTGTTTAATTGTAGAAACTGTCTAATTTCTTCTTTAATTTCATCTGTGAGCCATTGGTTGTTCAGGAGGGTGTTATTTAATTTCCATGTGTTTATGAAGTTCTTATAAATTGATTTCCAGTTTCATTGCACTATGGTCTGTTAATATGCATGAGATAATTTCAATTCCTTTGCATTTACTTAAACATGTTCTATGAGCTGGTATGTGGTCTAATTTGGGGACATCCCATGTGCAGCTGAGAAGAAAGTGTATTCTGATGTTGTGGAGTGGAACACTCTGTAGACATCTACCAAGTCCATTTGTTCAAAAGTTTAGTTTAGTTCTGATATTTGTTTGTTGATTTTTTGTTTAGTTGGTCTCTCTATTTGTGACAGTGGTGTATTGAGGTCTCTCATTACAATTGTATTAGTGCTTATTTGATTTTTCTTGTGGGTTAATATTTGTTTTATATAGTTGGGTGCACTGGTATTTGGTGCACATATATTTATGATTGTTATCTCTTCCTCTTGGATTGTTCCCTTTACAAGGATGTTGTGACCTTCTTTGTCTCTCTTAATCAGTTTTAGCTTGAAATCCACTTTGTCTGCAAATAGAATAGCTACCCCTGTCACATAGAGTATTGTTTTTCATCCTTTGACTTTCAGTCTATGAATTTCTTTTGGGGGGGGGGTACCAGGGATCGAACTCAGGACTTTGCGCTTGTGAGGCAGGCAGTGGAAACACTGAGCTAAATCCCCGGATGAATTTCTTTTTAATTAAATATGTTTCTTGTATGCAGCATATTGTTGGATCTTGCTTCTTGAAACATTCTGCCTGTCTGTCTCTTTTGATTGGTAGATTTTATAACTGATATATATTGACTTATCCTTGTCATGTTATTTTCCTGTTGGTTTCCCCTTTTTCCACCTCTTTAATTGTTTGCCTTGCCTGGTGGATTCATTCTATCGGGGTTCATGAAGTTGTAGTCCTTGTTATTTCTTTCTAGAATCTCCTTTAGAACATTTTGGAGTGCTGGTTTGATAGTCATGAATTTCTTCAGGTGCTCTTTGTCATAGAAATATCTTATTTCTCCATCAATTCTGAAAGATAGTTTTGTGGGGTACAGCAGTCTGGGTTGGAGGTTGTTTTCTTTTAGGGCTTGAAATACTTCCCTCCAAGCTCTCCTTGACTTGAGGGTTTGTGTTGAGAAATCTGCCATGATTCTGATGGGCTTTCCTTTATAGGTGATTTATTTCTTTTTTCTAACAGCTTTTAGTATTCTGTTCTTGTGCTGAATTTCTGGAATCTTGACTATTATATCCCTTAGGGTAGATTTTTTAAAACATGGCTAATTGGAGTTCTATATGCCTCACTTATCTGTCTGTCAAATTTTTTTTCCATGCTTGGGAAGTTTTCTGTCACTATTTCTGTGAACCAGTTTTTTAATATCATTTATGCTATCTTCTACTTTTTCACTGACTCCAATCAACCTTATGTTATTCTTTTTTGCATCATCTAACAGCTGTTGGATTGATTTTTCATGGTCCCTTGTTATTTTTAAGAAATCTTTCTTTTCATGATTGCTAACCTCAATCCTATCTTGTGATTTTTTTTTTTTTTTTTTTGTACTGGGCATTGAACTCAGGACCTTGCGCTTGTGAGGCAGGTGCCAGCACCACTGAGCTAAATCCCCAGCCCTTCAATACTATCATCTATATCTTATATTCTGTCCTCAGATTGGCTCATTCTGCTGCATATACTTTTGGGCTGGGGATTTAGCTCAGTGGTTTTGCCACCTGCTGCACAAGCGCAAGGACCTGAGTTCAATCCCTAGTACAAAAAAAAAAAAAAAAGATTTCCTGCTGCATATACTTTCAATGCAATTTTTAATCTCCTGGATATCTGTTTAAATCTGTTTCACAGATTCTATTTCTTTCCTATGCTGGGAGTTCATGGTTTCCATCATTTTCCTAAGCTCTTCTATTTTTTATCTTTATCTTCTCTAGAGTCAATAACCATGCCTTTCATTATTGTCACCATCTCTCTAGTTATCTGGGAAACTATTTCTGGTTTGATTTTTTTCTAGAGCCTCATTCATCACCTTTGTTATTTCTGCTGTTACCACTTCAGGGAGTCCAGATGGGTGAGTTTTGAATTGTTCCACCTCATTGCTCCCTGGGTTTCCCTTTGGTGAGCTGGAAGTTTGGGGTTGCATCTTGCTTAAATGTCTTTCATTTTCATTTTTTTTTCTTTAGTTTAATTCTTGTGTTGATGCTTGTAAGTTGCATATGGCAAGTAGCTTTATTGCTAACATTAGAACCCTTAGGGACTGACTTCTTCTCAGAGATGTCTTCCAGGTGTCGCTGGCTTTTGAATTTTGAGTCTGTTGCAAGATCCTACCTCTTCAATTTATTGGGGATGAGAAGTTGCTGCCTATTTGGCCTAGCCCCTGGTTCTTTGGCACTACCCTGTAGTATTGTTTATGACTCTTAGGCAATCTCAGTCTTGGCATACCAGGAACAACAATGGATTAGAATAATTATGATGTCTTGGCTAAAGTAGTACAATTAGCAATAACAATACATTAAACACAGCCTAGAAAATGACAAACTGTGGTAACTATTAATTTGCCACCTTTAACTGTATGAACTAGATTTGTGTTTATATAACAAAATCTAAAACAAATCAGAAAATTGTATGTAGTGAATATGCCTTCAGTATGACAGTTTTACCCTCAGGGGAGAAAATTTAAAAGGGCTTAGGGGAAAAAATAGAGAAATAAAAGAAGAGGAAGAGATTAGAAGCAAGGCTGAAGGACAAAGGAAGATTATGCAAACTTTGGGAAACAGGTGAAGAAGACAGGAGGGAAAGAGAGAAGGAAGAAGTTAAAACAAGAACAGAACAGAAGAAAAACAAAAAAATAAAAACAGTGTTCACACTTATATAAAAACAAGAACAAACAAGAAAAAAAGAAAAAGAAAAATCAAAACAAGAAAAGGAAAAGAAAGAAAGAAAAAAAAAAACCCATCCACTTCAAGGTGTATCTCTGCTGTCACTGGTAGACAAGTTGGGCACACAGAGCCCAGATCCATGTTGATTAATCCCAACAAGCCAGCCATAGATTTGCTGCAGGATAGTGCATAATCCTAGCAATACTTCACCTTTAGTTCTGAAGCTCAGGCTGATTTCTGGCTGTGAGGCTGGAACCCAATTTGTTCAGCCTGCAACACTCTGTGCCTGCTTCTGGTTGCACTCAGCTCCCTCCAGCTTGAACTTGGCTCCTTGACCTCCTGCCAACTTGAACTCGGTTCTGCCTCACCCTGAGCCCACCCCACAGCTGCTCTGAGATCCAAGCTCAGTTAGGCCCTCTCCAAGATGGCAACTGGCCAAATGCCCTTTCCTGGGGGACATCGGAACCCAAATAACTCACCAGCCACTGCATCCACTGCTCTGTTCCACTGGTACATCTCTCTGTGGAGGCCTCTAGGGTCACCAGTAGTCACAGTGTGTCTTCAGTTTCGACCCACCCTTCCCACACAGCAAGCCAAGGCTCAGGGAGAAAGTGCCACTTGCCACCTCCTCCTTCTTTGTTGAAGTCTCCTCACTCTCTGTGACCCTCAATTCTTGCTTCAGATCCTGGCTGGGTCCAGGGGACCCACTTCCCTCCTTCTTCTCTTCCTCACATTGGTATATTCCAGTGTCTAGACACCGAATCTCAGAGTGGCTGTTTCTCTACTGTTCACCAGTTCACCATCTTCCCCATTTCCTCTAATTAATTTATCAATCCAAGACTGCACAGGTTGAAGAGGGAGGGGAAAGAAAAGAAGGGAATGGAATTAATATGAGAAAATGAAAAAATGGCACCAAAGTCTTTGTAAATAGGGAGGGATGGAGGGGTTCAAGGGAGGGCAGGGAATAGGAAAAAATAAGAACCAAGAGAGATTATGTAAAGGTGCAAATTTCCAATGATGAATGTCATTATATTGTATACCTAAAATGTACCAATAAAATAATATTTTAAAAAGATTGTACAAGTAATGAAAAACAGCTGAAATTTAAGCCCAACTATTCTGATTCAGAGTTCATGCTTTAACCCGGAGAGGTGGACTCCATAAATGAGTTAGCCTCTGGACTAGCATAAAAGTGCTGTGAACCTGGTACCCCCTTCCATCTTCTGCCTGCAATCTCTCTTAACTTTTTAACTTTCTCTTTTCCAAACTACACTGGACTCTTGACTTACAAACTCAGTTTGTTCTCAAGTGCTGGTTATAATTCAAGTTGATCAATTGAAAGCTCAGGCTCCTCTACACGGCCTTCAAAGTCTCTCTCCTGTACACAGGCAGATCTTGGTGTACTTAGAGAGACACTGGCCCAGGATTTCTCAATTAACCCCCCACAGGGAAGGATGTTGTAATGTTCCTTCCAGAACTCTTTAAGAGTTAAATCTGTATCTGAGACCATTTGGAAGCACAAGTGGCTGGCATTTGAGTCATAACTCAAGACTTTGGTCATAAGTTAAAACTAAAATCCTGGTCATAACCCAAGTTGTTCATATGTCAGGCTGGACATAACTCAAGGGTCCACTGTAGTTAATTTGTGGCCTCAAGATACAGTTAAACCAATCGACTACTCCATTTTCTCCAGAATTCAGGCTGATTTGGAACCACCAGAAATTTTTCTCACTTTACTTGTGAGAAATATTGTCCCAGAAAACCAGGGTCACTACTGCTCTTCTTAACTGTAAAAGAAGTAATCAATACTCAGTGAATGCCAATAATTTGAGTTGTCCATTGTGCTCCTACACCTTGGGAACCTTCCAGGTCAACACCATTTAAGGCAAGGTAGAGTTGTTTTTTCTTTTTTAATTTGTATAGGGTCTCAGGGTTAGTAGGATATATGTCTATATATCTATATTTATATCTATCTAAAGTGAGTTACAGCTGGGCCTGTGGCACATACCAGCAGGCTGAGGCAGGAGGATAGTTGTGAGTTCGAGGCTAGCCTGGGCTACACAGTGAGACATTGTCTCAAAAAAAATTTTTTTTTAAATAAAGTGAGTTACAAAGGAAATAACTGAACTCTATTGAAGGTAAGTGGTGAGGTAAACTGTCTGCAAAGATGCTACCAACAATTTCTCCCCTCCCTGTGCACCTATGGCCCTCCTCTTGTCAAGAGATAGAGTCTATTTCTCCTCCCTTTGAATTTACTTTCACAAACAGAATGGAATAGAAATAACACTGTGCCAGATCTGGATCCACCCCTTAAGAGACTGGCACTTTCTACTTTGCTCTCTTAGGAACCAGTTCTCACATAAAGAAATTCAACCATCCTACTGGAGAGGGAGGCCATTGTATCTTTCACTATAGAGACAGGGACTCTGGAGCAGGGAAGACTATAAGGAAAGGGAGAGTCCAGAAATCTCCCACCTGCCAAGTGTAGTGGCACACGCCTGTAATCCCAGCACTTGGGAAGCTAAGGCAGAGGATCACCTCGAGTTCAAGGCCAGCCTGGCTACATAGTGAGACCCTGGAAAAAAAGAAAGAAAGAAAGAAAAAGAAAGGAAGGAAGGAAGAAAAGAACCTCCCAGCTACCCCAGCCACCTTAGGGCAGGCACCAATTATGTGAGTAAAGCCACATCGGATCATTCGGCCCTTGTGAAGTCAGCCCAGCCAATACCATGCGGAGTAGAGATGGGCTATTCTATCATGCCCAGCCCAATTTTAGATTTTTTTTTTTTTTTTGAGACAGGGTCTCACTGTGTAGCCCAGACTGGCCTCGAACTCCTGGTGATCCTCTTGCCTCAGCCTCCCGAGTACTGGGCCAAATTTTAGAATCTTGGGTAAATATAGTGTGGAGGTTGTTTTAAACTAGTTAGTTTGGAGGTAGTTTGTTAGCAATAGATAGTTAAACAAAGCAATAGCACATCACTAAAACAGGAGTATATCTGAGGTCCTAAAATTAATAACTTACAAAGATGAATTTCAAATCCATTTCCTCTAAGCAGAGTTCAGAGTTCATCTTTTTTCCAGAAATGACTACTAGAATTCTGTTTAATTCATGAATGCACAAAACATTCTGGTCCCTAAAATATTATGCTGACTTCCTACTGATGCTCAAAATGCCACAAATAAGTTATTTGATAATATATAATCTTGGCCAGGGATTTAGCTCAGTGGTTTCGCCACCTGCTGCACAAGTGCAAGGACCCGAGTTCGATCCCCGGTACCAAAAAAAAAAAAAAAAAATACTATATAATCTCTTCTGGGATACAAAAAACTCCAAGATAACAAATAAGTAACCTTGATTATTGTAGTAAGCCTTAATTGAAGATGTTTCTCAGGTTTTTTTGAGAAAAAGTTGGTTTTTGTTGTATTTTTTGGTACCAGGGATCGAACTCAGGACCTTGCACTTGCGAGGCTAAATCCCTGGCCTGAGAAAAAGTTTTGATTGGCACCAAGAAAACTATTCAAAGTTTGAACCACCCTACATGGTCTAGCCCCATTCTTTCTTTAATGTGGAGTCCTCTGTACCAGCTGTCTATAACTGGTAAAGAGGGTAACCTATGTGTCTATTGTTGCAATAAACTTAATTGTTGTCATATGGATACCAAATTCTGCAGAACTGTTGTAAAAAATTGTAAATTCCTGTGGGCATGGTGGTGCACACCTGTAATCCCAGCACTCAGGAGGTTGAGGCAGGAGAATCACCTTGAATTTGAGGGCAGCCTGGACAATATAGTGAGTTCAAGGCCAGCCTGCACTAGATAGCAAGACCCTGTCTCAAAAAACCAAAAAAGAAAAGAAAAAATTGTAAATTCTAGTTGACCCTTCCCAGTTTGAATCACCCCTTTGTGCTGAGAGTGCAAATTACTTTTTTTCTTTTTCTTTTTTTTTTTTTTGGTACTGGGGATCAAACTTGGGTCCTTGCGCTTGTGAAGCAGGCAGCAAAACCACTGAGCTAAATCCCCTGCCTGCAAACTGCTTTTAACATTAGCCAAAGACAAAATTAAAATGTCATCTAGAAATAAAGCCATATTGCAGTATCAAAAAAATGATTTAAAGATTTTGTACTCTAAGAATTATTGATACACTATATTTCTCCAGTAGCACAGTTGATAAATATTTGCCATAAAATAAATTTGTATTTTCCCTCCCTGGCTGCCTGAGTATCTGTTGCCATCATGAATGACACGGTAACTATCCGGACCCAGAAGTTCACGACCAACCGACTACTTCAAAGGAAACACATGGTCATTGATGTCCTTCATCCCGGGAAAACAACAGTACCCAAGACAGAAATTCGGGAAAAACTCACCAGAATGTACAAGACTACACGGGATGTCATTTTTGTATTTGGATTCAGAACCCATTTTGGGGGTGGCAAGACAACTGGCTTCGGCATGATTTATGATTCTTTGGATTATGCGAAGAAAAATGAACCCAAACGTAGACTTGCAAGACACGGCCTGTATGAGAAGAAAAAGACATCAAGAAAGCAGCGGAAGGAACACAAGAACAGAATGAAGAAAGTCAAGGGCACCACAAAGGCCAATGTTGGTGCTGGCAAAAAGCCAAAGGAGTAAAGATTTTGCAGTGCTTGTCTGCAGTGACTGTGGGTTTTTCATGAGAGGATTAACAAACTGTAAAAACTTTAAATAAAAAAAAAAAGAAAGAAATTTGTATTTTTGGTAACAAGGCTACTTTCAAAAAATAATTTGAAATGTTCCATTAAATATGGAGAATTTACTATATATATATTTAACTTTATTTCTTTCCAAACCTTACTAAAATGACTTCAAAAGAATAGGATCCCGGGGCTGGGGATTTAGCTCAGTGGCACTGCATCTGCCTAGCGAAAAAAAAAAGATCCCAATGGAAAAGGACAAAGAAACCAAGCAGGAAGACAAGTGATAAGAAAACTCAACAAAATGTTAGCAACTGGAAGACAAATGGACTACACAGTTCAGAAACCCTTCTCCCTCCATCCCCATGTCTGCTTCTCAAAGAGCGTTCAGTCAGCCTCTCTCAGCACTTTATTCCCCCACTGAGGGGACTGTTCTACTCAGCACCACGCACGCCTCAGGGAGGGAAGCTGCGCCCCTAGAACGGTACTACTTTGCACCTCCACACTGACGTCTGCCCCAATCCAGGCTACCTGACTTAGGGGTACAGTTAGGAAGTCCACTGACTTCCATACTACACCACATCCTCCAATGAGGCCTCCAACAGTAAGAAAGGTGACACACTGACCTCCACATTTACTTTTTACATTATTGCTCAACCTGTTGGGGACTTTTTTTTTTTTTTTGGTACCGGGGATCGAACTTGGGTCCTTGTGCTTGCACAGCAGGCGGCGAAACCACTGAGCTAACCGGAGACTCTTGAATGAAGAGAGAATGCCATTATTGGGGTCCCTTCCAAGACCCCCCATAGACTAGAGATAATTACCTTAGCAGAGAAGAGAAAATTAAAATTTAACTGCCTACAGGAGGTTAAAAGATAAACTGTTCTACACTGTAGAACTCACAAAGACTCTGGGGCACTAGAAACCCTTGAAGATGAGGGTGAAGGGAAGCATAAAACAACAGATTGAAGGCCCTATTAAATGCAGCGAAATTCCCTTCCAAACACCGGCCTATGGAGGTCAAATAAAGTTACTCTAAATTCAGGCACAACTAAGTAAGATGCAGTGAAAACCAGCAGAAAAAAAATGAAAAGCTGTATTTCAAACAGTGACAGATTAGAGGATGTAATTTCTCTCCAGAGAAATGACCAGCTGAGACACAAGCCCAGAAGCACTGACACATGGTCGGAAGTGGCTGGAGACAGTGCCTGCCCCTCCCTGCACCCTGCACCCACCCACCAACGACTGGACCCCCCTTCCAACAGTCTCAGGCTTAAATACAAAGGGTGGTGAAAACTACAGGGAATGTTTAAATTTTTTAAATTTATGACAGGAAAAGACACATTGCCATTAATCTCCCTCAGAATACTCCCGCTTGCTTTGAACACGGCCTACCATTCTTGTCACTTTGTGAAGCAGTGCTGGAAGTCCTCTTTCATGAGTAGCTTTTTTTTTTTCCTTAGGTTCTTTTATTGGTGCATTTTAGGTATATAATTTTTTTACGTTTATCATTGGATGTTTGTACCTGTACATGATTTATCTTGATGCTTATTTTTTCCCCATTACCTGTGTGCCCTTCACCGCCTCCATCATTCCCTATTTACATAGACATCATTTCCTTTTTTAAAATTTTTTCTCATAATTTTTCCTTTCCCTTCTTTCCTTTCTTTCATGAGTATCTTTACATGGTGTGATCAGAAACATAGTGAATGGCGCTGCCAAGTGTTATCCAGTGGAAAAGCGGGCTGGTAAAAACATTACCATGTGTCTTCATCCCCAAATTTGACACACACAAAAAATACTTTTTAAAAAGTTTGGGCAGATTACTTGATATGTTGGAATAGAATTAGAGTTATCTTTTTTTCTTTTCTTTTCTCTCTGCGGTACTAGGGATTGAGCCCCAGGAGTGCTGAGCTATACTCCTAGCCTCAAACCTACAATCCTGCCTCAGCCTTCCAAGTAGCTGGGATTACAGGCCTTCGGCACCACAACCAGCTAAGAGTTACATTTTTCAACAGTGAATTCAGAGATGAATAAGCAACTAGAAAATCAATTCAAGGGGAAATTAAAAGTTGTATAAGAAAGGAAATATGAGATACTCCTTTGAATGCAGATGTACACATTGTGATACAATAATTATATTAAGAAGTGGGAGGGTCAGGGATTTAGCTCAGTGGCATCTCGCCTGCCTCGAAAGTGCAAGGTCCTGAGTTCGATCCCTGGTACCAAAAAAAAGAAGTGGAAGCCAGGCATGGTGACACAAACCTGTAATCCCAGCACTTGGGAGGCTGAGGCAGGAAGATCACTGTGAGTTCGAGGCCAGCCTGGGCTACATAATGAATGTAATGAATTGAGACAGCAGCAGCCAGTTGGAAATATCTGCTATTGACATGAAAGGTTTTGGTTTTTGCTTAAGTATCTTAGTATGTTTTGAGTAAAGACTAATTTTTTTGTCCTAATAACATCTCTGTGATCTCAACCAAGTCACTTACCTTTCAAGGCTCTTGTTCTATTTATTTATTTTTATTTTTGGTACCGGGGATGGAACTTCTTGGGACATAGCACTTGGGAGGCAGGCGGTGGCGCCACTGAGCTAAATCCCTGGCCCCTAGACTCTTGTTCTAAGAAGTGTACAGGGCTGGGGATGCAGCTCAGTGCTGTGGCAAGCCCTGGGTTGGATACCCAAGCATAAGAAAGAAAGAAAAGAGCTAATTAAAAAAAAAAAAAAAAAAAAAA
>NW_004624772.1:18011030-18145157 GCF_000247695.1 Heterocephalus glaber
TTTTTGAGACAGGTTCTCACTATGTAGTTCAGGCTGGCCTCGAACTCCTGGCAATCCTCCTGGCTCAGCCTCCCAAGTGCTGGGATTACAGACGTGCGCCACCATGCCCGGCCTATTTGGGCTTTTTATTGCTGCTCAGTAGGAGCAAGGTGGGCAGAGGGAGCTCAAATGGGTGCGTCCTCCCAGCTAGTGGTTCGGTGAAAGGTACGGAGGAGAAAGAGGTTTCAATGACTAACTTGGAGTGATCTGTGGGCTTCACATTCCCTAACGAGGGATTTAGGATGTACATTCCGATCGGGATTTCCAGCCGGGGGGAGCGCACACAACCACATTCCTGAAGCTGCAGCCTCCGCGCTCCGCTGGGCCTGACCCCAGGCGGCAGGTTTCGCTCAGCCTCCCTTCTGCCCGGACCCTCGATTGGGCCTGAGGAAAGACCCTTCGCCTCTCTCCATCTGTATCACATGGTCGTTCTCTGGTCCCTCCCCTCTTTCTCCCGAGTCCGCCTTTTTCTGACGGCGGCGGTCGTGATTGTTCCTACGGCCTCCCTGTCTCTCCTCCTGCCCCGGCCTCTCTGGAGCGGTCAGTGTCCTCTTCAGTGACAAAAGCCGCCCCAGATCTGCGCTCCCCGGGGAGGGAGGTGGCTGGCCCGGCAGTGGGAGCCGCAGTCTCTCCGTGGGGCCGCGGCAGCCCCTCCCCCGCGGGGCACACAAATGGGCTTTATCCTATCCGGCAAGCAAACACCGCCCCCCAGGCACATGGCACGTGGACCCAGGCCTCTCAGTGGGACGCGCTGGTGACAGGCGCCAGAGAAAGACATCACCAAGCCAAGCGCTCCTGGCCTCCCTCTTACTCCACACCCACCTTCAGATCCCTAACCTGCGCCCTGAGTCCCCGGCTCCAGATCTATCTCCAAACTTGAGACGCTTCCTATTCCAGGGCAGTTCGGAATCTGCAGGGCTCGGGGAACAGGTCCCCCAGCAGCTCCCCGACACGCTCAGGCGGGCAGAGGAGAACGCAGTGTCCTGCGGGGCTGGGCTGGGCCCCGGAGCGCTCCTGCCTGCCCGCCTGCTCCAGGGCACCCCCACTCGAGCGGGGTCTTCGCGATTGCTGAGGAAGGAAGAGCTGCCCAGCTGGGCGCCCGAGCCGGGCCAGCGCTCCGTGAGGCGCGCGCCGCTCGGAGCGGGGCCATCCTGCGTGCCTAATCGGCTATTTAAGGAGCTGCCCGCCAGCAGCCCAGCCCGCCCGCCCTCCCGTGCACCCGTCCAGAGCCACCTTAAAAGCGGAGGCAATTGTGAAGCCGCTGGCCAGCAAGAGGAGTGGAGACTGCAGAGGTAGATAAAGAGCGAGGGCAGGGGGGAGGGGGTTATCCTGGGTCCCAGAAACCTACGGTACCCAATTGAAAATCAAATTCTGCAGGGACAGAGATAGCAAGAGGAAAAGAGATAAACATACTTAACACGAAGAACCTCTCTCTCTCTCTCTCTCTCTCTCTCTCTCTCTCTCTCTCTCTCCCTCCCTCTCTCCCCCCCCCTCACTCCCTCTCCCTGCCCTAGTCCTCCAGTCCCCAAACTCCGGGTCCCCTGTCCCTCAGTGGGGATGCCATGTTGTTCTTCGCCCTCCTGCTAGAGGTGACTGGGATCCTGGCTGCCGACGAGGGTAGGTAAAACTGGATGTCTGTGTGTCGGTCTGGGCTAATGTCCACATGTCACCAAGCGTGCTTGGGGAGGGACGGGTAAAAGGAAGCCTAGGGGCTGGAATCTTGGGCTCTGGGATGGGGGAAAAGTATGGCGGAGACCACTCCCCTTCTTTTCCTTTTACCTTTCCAGCCCTGCTTGCTGGGGATGGGGGAACTAGCTGAGCACAGGGTGTGTACACACACAAGTGCAGGAATCTCTTTGCAGGCTACAGATTCTCTCCAGGGCTCTTTCCTCAAAGCCCCAGTCCCAGGCGACCCTCTGGCTTTCTTTACGAACTCTGTGATTAGGGAGCCAAAGAGTGGAGGGATCCAGGCTGCTGGCTGGGGGAGGGGCGATCCTCCACCACAGCTGCTCTGCCCAGGCGAACACCTCACACCCGAGCCCCTCTTAACTCTGTGCAGCGACTCGTTTCCCAATTTTCCCCTCAAAGCAACAGCAATAATGCTCAACCTTTGTTTGGCCCTTACAGCTTACACAGAACTTGCAGGAGCTCCCAGGAGATAGGGGATTCTTGGGAGACAGGCCAAGGTGTACAGAAGCGTCCCGAGACCTCTGCACCCCACGGGAAACACAAAAATGGCATTTCCTATGTCTAGTACAGTATCTATGGTAGCACACAGTAGGGGTGGAACTCGTTTCTTGGAAGAACAAGGGGACAGGGGTGTCTAGGGAGCAGAGAATGCAAGAGGATGATGGGGACAGCCAAACGGAGTCACACATTTCATCTCAGGAGAAAGAAAAGGAAAGAGGAGGAAAAGCTGTAGACTCAGCACGTCAAGGATCTCACGAGAAGTGGACCTTCCCAGAACCAGCGGACTGGAGCTGGGGGGGGCGGGGGGAGCGAGCTGGTAAATGAGGCTGCTTCCAAGCTGTCTGAGCTGAGAGGAGTAGAGCAAGGATAAGATCCAAGACATCACACAGGTCTAAGAAATCTGAGGGAATGACCGAGACAGGGTGAGAAATTCAGGGTTTCTTTCCAGAGTTTCTGGCAATTTAAATATCAAAGTCAAAAATCTCTCCTCACTTAGGCCTGGGTGGGGGCCGGACCAGCAGACCCCCCAGCATTTCAGCCAGAGACAGGATGGCACGGGAGCCTGGCATGTGACCCAGCTGGCAGCTCTCCTTTCTACACACAATGCTCCACTTTCATCCTGTCCCTGCCAGCCTGGCTGCCTGTGCCCACCCACCACCCTCAACCTAGGGTAGACCCTGCCCTGACTCCTGCCCATTCCCGAGCTGTCTGGGAAAGGGGAGCAGAGGCTCCTGTGGTGGGGAGCAGCAAGGAAGAATTTAAATATTAATTGACAGCTTCCCTTCAAGCAGAGCTCCCAGGCACAGGGATCATCCCCCTTGCTCCCTCAGTAGCAGTCCTCCATGCACAGGCTCTCCCCTTCTTTCTCCTCCGTCCAGTCCCTTTCTCTCAAGCCCTCTGCCCACACCTCACCCCACCCCACTCCTCCAAGTGCCGGTGACTTGGCCCAGGCTGGAGAAAATGTTAACAGTTGGGCAAACTGCACACTTGGGTCCAGGTTAATTTTAGTGTCGCGGCTTTATCTCTTCATTCCTCCTCCCCTTTTACTCAGTGTGCACAAGCGCAGCCGGGCTGGTGATTTTAAATAGGCCCCCCGACCTTTCCACCGAGGTGTCCAGTTTCAGGGCTTCCTTGAAGTGCTGGAGTGGAGGGAGGCGAGCAGGACAGCCCAGCTGCCTGGCTGTAACCCAAACTCCTCTGCCTTGCAGGTCACCACTGGACATACGAAGGTGAGAGCAGAGCCAGTCCTGCTGACACCCCGACAGACACCCCATCTCTGCAGTGCCTCGCTTGGCTCACCCTGTGGGTGGAAAGGTTTCCTTTAGCTTGGATGCCTGGCCCCTCCCTTCACTGGCTCCCTGTGCAGTTTTGCATATGTGACTCCTAGACCCTGTTCTAATCATTAAATCCCACACCTCCTGATTCAGCATAAAAGCCAACTGAGTCCCCAGTAAATCCATGTGGGAGTGAGGGAGTTGGAGTGGAAAGAAAACTGGGTGGGGAGATGAACTCTGGCCTTAGCTGCCCTTTTCCTCCTTCTCTGTCCTAATCATCCTGACCCCTATCCACGCCTGGAGTGGGGACAGGGCTTGAGGTTAGGGGTGAGGAAGAGACTGGTGGGATAGTTTTCAACCTTGTGGGAGGTGGAACTCAATCCCTTTGAGCTTCTGATTAATGACTAAACTGAACTCCAGAGTCAATACAAGGTCCAGTGAGAGCAGGATGTGAATGACAGAAAGTCAGGGCACCTAAATTGCAACACCAGTTGATAGGGAGCCGCAAGGAGACCCTATCTCTCTAGGGTCATTGATTTCTCTTTTTATTACTCTCTAATCCTACCTCTCTGGATATTCAGGCTTTCTATTCATCTCCTCTTCCCCTCAATCAGCTTTCTTGTCCTCAAACTACAGGTGAGTAAAAGGGCCACGACTGCCCATTTAGGATAGTTGGGAACCATCCCTGCCTCCAGGTAGGCCAGGGGAACCATTCACAGCATGAGGTCGAGTGGGTCTGACTTCACCCAGCCCTGCCTAGCTGGGTGGATGGAATGCATTTCCACCTCCACACAGGCAGCTTACTCGGTGGGGAGTGCTGAAGGGTGGCTGAGGTTAAGGGCAGGACAAATGTCCATGGTAACCCCCACCAGGCCCACATGGTCAAGACCACTGGCCAGCCTCTTACCCTGAGTGTGGAAGCAGTGCCCAGTCCCCCATCGACATCCAGACAGACAGTGTGACATTCCACCCTGAGCTGCCTGCTCTAGAGCCCTATGGATACGATCAGCCTGGCACTGAGCCTTTGGACCTGCATAATAACGGCCACACAGGTAAAAGCCTAGGCTCCGAGGAGTTGTAGACTAGTCCAAACCTTAGGAGTCAGAGGAAAAATATTCTCAAAACCCGTGGATTCTTGGAATGTTCCATCCATCAATTTGGAGACATGAGAATGGGAATCAGGCTCCCATAGCCAAGGGATCAAGCTCAATGGATGACTAGTGTCATAATACTGACTTCACTACTGAAAAGAGGGAGCTAAGCTAGAAAAGCACAGAAGCATGGGAGGAACTGGGTGTCACTGGGGAAGGAAGAAGGAAGGGGAGCCAGGTTTCCCAAGAAGAGGTGGCAACTATAGGTGGAAATGGCCCGCGTTCCTCAACCAACCCCAGCTTGCTCTTTTCCTCACAGTGCAACTCTCTCTGCCCCCTACCCTGTATCTGGGTGGACTGCCCCGGAAATATGTAGCTGCCCAGCTCCACCTGCACTGGGGTCACAAAGGATCCCCAGGGGGGTCAGAGCACCAGATCAACAGCGAAGCCACAGCTGCAGAGGTACCAGGCAACGAGTTCAGACTAGGACACAAAGACAGCACATGGATGGCTGGTGGTGGGGAAAGGAAGACTTGGACACTGGAACAGTCATCCTGGGGAGATAAGACCCAGCTTTGGGAGGCAGTTCCAGCATGCTGGGGTCATGGCGGTGGCTGGCTCGAGGCCTTGGTGGGGTGAGAAAACCCTAAATGACTCTGTTGCCTCTCCTTTCCCTCAGCTCCATATCGTTCATTACGACTCCGATTCCTATGGCAGCCTGAGTGAGGCTGCCCACAGGCCGCAGGGCCTGGCTGTCCTGGGCATTCTAATAGAGGTTAGTGGCCTCCAGTCCCTCCTAGCTCACTCCACTTCCTCTGCATCTCCTCGGCCTATTTTGTGGCCGGCCTCCTCCCAAGATGGGTAGGCAGCAACCCATCCTGACCACTTATCCTGTACATGAATGTCTTACTCCTTTCATCCCCTTCCAGGTGGGTGAGACCGAGAATCCAGCCTATGAACACATACTAAGTCATTTACATGAAGTAAGCCATAAAGGTGAGTCCTAAGAATCTATAGTAAGAGGAAGTAAGATTAGACTTCAGGGAAACTCAACAACTGACCCTGCCGGGCATGGTGGCACATGGCTATAATGCCAGCACTTGGGAGGCTGAGGCAGGAGGATCACCATGAATTCGAGGCCCACATGGGCTTCACAGTGAGTTCAAGACCAGCCTGAACTATAGATACTGAGACCCTGTCTCAAAAGAAACAAAAACAAACAAACAACAACAAAAAACTCACCTAAAGCCAGGCATAGTGGCACATGCCTATAATCCCAGCACTCTGGGAGGCTGAGCCAGGAGGATCCCAAGTTCAAGCCCAACCTGGGTTACTTAGCAAGACCTTGTCTCAAAATAAAAAGTTAAAAAAAAAAAAAGGCTGATGATGTAGCTCAGTGGGAAAGTCTTAGTGTGAAAGTCCCCAGTACCACCCCCCACACCACACACACAAAAACAATACCCTGATCTATAAGGTTCAGGGAGAAAGCAATCAACTAGGGCCAGTGGGTTTTGCTTTGGGGAACTGTGTCCAGGTAAGCTAGAGCACAACGATCAGTCCTAGTCTGTTCTCCCAGATCAGAAGACCTCAGTGCCTCCCTTCAATGTGAGAGAGCTGCTCCCCCTGCAGCTGGAGCAGTTCTTCCGCTACAATGGCTCGCTCACCACGCCCCCCTGCTACCAGAGTGTGCTGTGGACAGTCTTCAACCGCAGGGCCCAGATTTCAGTGGGACAGGTGAGTGGTAGAGAGGGCAGGGAGACATGGTTGTAACGTTAGCACCTTTCCTACCCCCCAAAGTGACTTCTCCCACTCTTCTCAGCTGGAAAGGCTTCAGCAGACACTGTTCTCCACAGATGAGGAGCCCTCTGAGGCCCTCGTCCAGAACTACCGAGACCCCCAGCCTCTCAACCAGCGGGCTATCTTTGCCTCTTTCATTCAAGGTGACTGTGTGGGGCTCAGAAGCAGTGGGAAACCCAGGGACTAAATGGCAGGAAGCAGTGAGCCCCTGGGAGGGAAGGGATCTCCAGCTCTCACGTGGACGGGGAGCCCCCCACTCCCATGCCCAGGTGATTGTCCCAGAGAGAAGCAGCATGCTGTTCCCAGCTGGGATGGAATCTGAAGCCCTGCTGATCCACATTTTCTTCCTCTCCAGTGGAACCCTTGTATACCACAGGTGAGACACTCCAGGCTGGGGTGGGGGTCCCTCAGCAAGCGGGCAGAGCTCAAGGTCTAGGTTAGTCTGTGCTGACACCTTGCATCACTGTCTCCCCCAGGTGAAATGCTGAGTCTAGGTGTGGGGATCCTGCTCGGCTGTCTCTGCCTTCTGCTGGCTGTTTATTTCATCGCTAGAAAGATTCGGTGAGGTTCTACTTTCCATTCCTCAGTCCTTTTCTATTAGAAAACATTCTCCTAGTCCATCCCTAATCTGCTTCACTTTAGGATGCTAGTCACTCCCATGAGCCATTAATCCCCTTTCCAGGAAGAAGAGGCCAGGAAACGGGAAGAGTGTGGTCTTCACCTCAGCTCAAGCCCCAGAGGAGTCATAGGCTCCCTCTCAGATATCATGGAGGCCTTCCTCTCACACCTGTCAGGGAGCCTCCAAAGTGGGGTGCAGAGACTGGTCAGAAAATACTGCTAGGAGTAGTAGGCAGACACTCCTCCTTCTTCTGGACATCCCCCACAGAGAGGCAAGGTCCCCAGTTCTTTGAGGAAAAACAGCAGAGCCTTCAGTCTCTCAAAACATGTAGGAGCTCAGGGACCTGTGTGTATTAATGCAGAGAGCAAACTATTTTTGTTTAGTTATAGAAGCTGGAAATAGCCCAAAGTCCCCTACTCTTCACCATTATATCCCATCCGCTAGGTATATTGCAGGATCTCCCCTTAGGAAAAAGGGCTGCTGCTGGGATTGTTTTTTTGTTTTTTTGCTCAATACATTTGGAAATTAAAGTTTCTGACCTTCACTCTGGCCTATCCTTCGATGGCATGAGAGTTCCTTAATCCCTCAGGTGCTGGAGTTGGGCAAAGGGGAGGGAAAAAGAAGTGTAGCTATTAACTCCTTTCATCCCACCCTGAAAGGGAGATCCACTTCTGGGACGATCCTTAGCCTAAAGTGTCTGACATGTTAAACCACCAACCAAGACTTCTGTCCTGGCACCAAAGTTATGCTTGGAGATCAGTGGTTGCCAGGTTAGGAAGGAAGCAGAACAAGAGACACGGGAGAACAGAAATCTCAATTAATATGTTATCCCCTTCCTTAAAACCAAGTCCCCCCACAATTACAAAGTCCTTTTTATTAGTCAAAATCACAATCACCTTGATTAAAAGGATGGGACACTCCACCCTCGCAGAAAATAATACAGTTTATAGAAAACCTCCCCAGCCCCCACCCCACCCCAATTAAAAACTAGAAAAAAGTCTGCCCTCCTTCCCTGTCATGCCACAGTAGTCTGACCCCTCCAGGGGCACCGCAGCTCCTCCAGCACCCTCCACTGCACCTTGGGGAGAGGAGGGACGCTGGTGGTCAAGGAGGTTACAACCGTGAGTTCCAGTAAAGCCAGGTCCCACACATGCACTTCCTTCCTTTCTCCCAGGGCCTGGGACTAAGAGGAAAAGGAATAGAAATAAACCCAGCCAAGAGGAGCAATTTGAGGAGGGAAAATAGAGCCCATGGACATTAGAAGAGCTTCACCATACCTCTTCCCTCCCCCTACTAAAAAAAAAGGCAGTTGAGGTCTTTATCACACCACAAATGGTTCCCTTCAGACCTGAGAAAAAGACCAGGACATCCAGTCTGGGGAGAGGGAACTGGAAAACTCAAGAGTTCATCTACCCTTGAGCTTCCGTTCATTTCATCTCCAAGGCAATAGCTAAACTAGGTCCCTTTTCTTGGCAACCTGCACTGTCCAGAACTGGAGATGGAGAAATACAGGGTGAGGAGGAGGGCACCCCAGGCCCAGGGGTTCCCCCCCAGGTTCCCTCAGTCCTCGGGTGGGATGCGCAGGGCAGAATACACCATCACCCGACTGTCCTCCTGCCGTCGGCCTGCAGAGGGGAACGGGGGTGAGTCACGGGCAGGGTGAGAGCAGAGCACTGACACATGGGGAGTCCTGGACAACAAGGGGTCCCCAGGTGGTGGGGATAAGTGAGGATTCAAACCCACCAGTCACTGACTGGTAAAGCTAAGACACCAAAGGTCACAAATGGGCAATGCAAAACCCTGAAGGTGGTGGGACAGACCGATGAGGAGACAGAGCACATGGGAAATGGACCCGGGCTGGGGCTGGGTTCAGTCATGGGCAGTGGGCAGGCAGGCGGGAGCTGTCAGGCGGTCAGTCCAGGTAGTCAGTCCTTACACGAGAGGCTGTGCTGGATACTTCGGAGGGACCCTCCCGCTGTGATGAAGGCCCAGAGCCCCATGGAAACAGTGACTGCATAGATGGGCAGCAGGCTGGCTTCATACCATGGGTTCAAGAACGTCTGGGAATGAGGGTAAGCGTAGAAGAGGTTAGATTCGTCCCCTACCTAATCCCCACATTTCTTTGTGCCTCTGACCCAAACCTTGTCCGGGTACATCACCAAATTCCCCGGTCTATCCCTCTGAGGACCAGTATCTTGTGTTTCAGGAAACCTGATTTTCAAGTCCCTCAAGGCTTCAGCCATTCCTGCTCACTTCATGCCCTCTGCATTCCAGTTTAACTAATTCATTCAAGCACCTCCCCTGAGTAACCCCAGAGCAGCTGCTATAACTGATACTGAGGTGACAGACCTCTTGGGTCTCATCTTTCTGCCTCTACCCAAGATATATTAAAAATGTTAAAAGTGAAGGTACCTCCCATCCCACTCACCATTAAAGACTTTTCTCCCTAACTCAGGCCTCTATCTCCAACTCACCAGTCCTGATGTCAGTAGGTGACTCCCAACCACCAGGCCCAAAGCCCAGTACCGTCTCCTCTCACAGGCATCAAAGAACACAACTCCCCAAAAGGTATGGAGCAGGATAATGGCTGCTGTCAGAAAGGCTGCAGGGAGGGAGATGGGGATGAGATGCATCCCTGATCTTCTCCCAGCCTCCTGAGATGCTGAGCCAAGGAAGTCTCCCAGGGAAGGCCAACAAATGAGATCAGGGCCAGGGACAAGTTGGGCATGAAGGCAAGATTGGAAGTGAGCCTTACCTGAGGTCAGGAAGTAATAGGGTGAGTCTCCATGGATCCCAACCACACCTGGCCCAAGTGCATCGGCCAAAATATTGATAACAGAGAAGACACCACTGATGATACCGAAGGAGAGACCAGAAACTGGAGGGAGGGAGGGTCTGGTCAATGTGGGAGCTCACTATTGCCTCATCACCATCGACCCCTCCCATTCTCCCACACCTACTCTCCCTCCAGACCACCTCTCCTTGGAAGTCAGGTATGAAGGAAAACAAGACACAGCTTAGAACATGAGGCTATTTAGAGAACTTCCCTAGGGGAGGGGGCTGTCCAAGTCCCTCCTCCAGTCCCTCTCCCTTGGCTCACCATAGGCCATCTGTCGGATGGAGATGGGTGATCTTCCGTCCTCACTCAGCGATGCTAACCCCTCATCTGCCTTCCTGGGGTGGGGTGGGGTAGGGGAAACATGAGGAAGGGCTGGGATGCTCCTTTTCCTCTAATGTCTGCCCTTAGTGCCTCTCCTTCCAAACCACCACCTAGGGGCTGCCCCACTTCTCACTGTACAATCCTCTACCCCTCTCCCCTCCAGATCTCCTCCCCATCTTCTTACTTAAGGAGCTTGTAGTAGGCAAAGCGGAACACCTCCTGTAGAAGGACAGAGACAGCAGCACCAAAAATCAGGAGGCCATACTGGAGCCGGGCATCTGACCGGTCTGTCACATGGACCAAGATGAACCAGATCACGGAGGCCAGAAGCAGGGAGACCAGCCAGAAAAATGCCCTGAGAAAAGATAGTAATGAGACAGGCAAGTGTAGAGGCAGCTAGAGAAATGAGGGGGAAGGGGGACCAGCCAAGGCTGCAGCATGAAAAGTGGTAGACTTCCGGACGGTCGTAGCGACAGGGATCATATAGGGTTAGTAGGAATCTGAACGCAGAGGAAAGGGTAGAAATCTGATTACAGATGAAAGTCAAAGTGTGAGGGCACAGAAGGGCGAGGTATCCATTCCTGGATCCTCCCTCAGTGCTCGGCCGGCCGGCCCAGGTCAGCACAGCCCCCTCCCGAGTCTCGGCCTTGGGCCTCCTCTGACGTCGCCAGGAGGCGTGTAGGAGGAATCTGTGAGTCCCTGGAAGGCGGAAACCAATTGCAGGAAAAGACAAATCACCCATTTCCCCCACCTGAACCTGTCCAACCTACGTATCGACTTATTTCCCCCCAACTCAGTCTCCCAGGCTCCCCCAAGTTCCTCCAACCCCTTCCGCGTCTCTGCCCCTACACGCTCTCCGGCCTCTATACCACCTCCTACTCACCCCGCGACCAAGATGATAACGCGAAGGGGGTCCCCAGCCACCGTGATCAAGAACAGCGCGAAGGCTGGGCCGAACGCGACGAAAGTGCATCCGAAAAACACTGCAGCCCCCATGGCGGGGCAGCTGGGGAGCCGGTTGGAACCCTGGCCAAGGGAGGCAAACGAGAGGAGCGCGCCAGCTGGGGAGTTTGTGTGTGGTGGCGGCGCAACCCCCACGAGGGGCGCGGTGCAATGTCACCCCCGAACCCCGGGGAAGGGGGGGCCGCAACCCCAGACGAAGGTACCTCAGACTTGGTCTACGGAAGCCGAGAAGAGGACAAACCCCAGCCGCAGCCCCACGGCCACCTCCCATCTAATCCCCACCTCTGGAAAGCCAATGAGGACTCGGCGGGGGCGGAGCTTCAAGGGCCGGGGCGTGGCTGCGCGACCTGCTGGGAGTTGTAGTCTCCAGTCATCCGCGCCCTCGACCTTGTCCTGGGAGTGGCTTGAGCTGTTTAAAGCGAATGAGCCAACCCTGATTCCGGTGGAGGCACCGTTTCATGAATTCTGTTGCACCGTGGCCATGGTTTGTGGGGAAGAGCGATAACAATCTCTTTCTTTTAATGACAAGGTCTTGCTAAATGGCTAAATTGTCCAAGCTGGACTAGAACTTGAGATCCTCCTGCCTCAGCCTCCCAGAGTGCTGGGATTACAGACGTGCGCCACCATGCCGGGCTACCCTACTCTCTCGAAGGGATTCTCGGAGAGGCAAGATCCTGTTTAATCTAAGAGACAAATACAAAGAGCACAGGATAGAGGGTGCAGGGAGATAGGGACAGGCATTGTTCTTACTTGAATGAAAGGAAATGGGCTACAGCTGCTGCCTAAGGGATAAAAGTTAAGATTTAAAAGTAGGAGCTCTTTGGACAGGCTACCATAGGAAACACATAGGAATGCTGTATTTCGCTAATAAACCGTTATCTGTGATCTGTCAGGATGGAATAAGGGAGAGGCCAAAGGCGCCCAGGGAGAAATGTTAGGAAGTTTAGAAGGAATTCAGAAGTTAAAGTAATCAGAGCCTTGAGGCTGAAGGAAAGTGACACGCATCCCCACCACCACCACCATCACCCCTGCCTCCAGTCAGTTCCGTTTATGTCATACTTCCTCTACATATTTTCTGAAAAATGAAGAGAGAAAGCAAGCTAAAGAGAGAAAGGATCAGTCCATAAGTGAAGGAGTCCTCAGATGGGAAAGCAGGCAACCTAGAATATTGTTTTTCAGAGTATAATCAAAGTGCCAAAAAAATATAGACGTTGAAAAGAACCAGGCTTCCTGGAGGTGATTTATGATTTAATGAATATATTTACAGTCACATAGATGTTTTACACATTCTCCACGACATTCTGGAAAGGGGTGGAGGAATCGATCTACATGGTCACCAAGACTGCAGCATCATGGGCAACGCTGGAGACTTCAATATGTCCTGCTTCTGAGCCCAGCAGTGAAGAAACAGGAATGAGACAAGTCATCTCTCCTGTGAGCTGTAGGTACAGGACCTCCTGACTGTCATGACAGCGCACTCCCTATCTTGTTCCTGGGTGGTTCCACACAGACTTGCACCGTGCCTGGCTCACAGTAGATGTACAGCAGATATTTGTCACCTCCATTTCAAAACAGAACAAAAAATGGTTCTTTTCTTATCCCCTTCCCCATGAGCTCTGAACTGCTTGGCAGAGTAGACCTAGCACACTCTGCCTAGCACATATGTTATAACTTCTGAATTGAATCGAATGGAAATGGAATAAAGAAGCAGGCAGAAAGAGAACTCTACTGCTGCAGGCCTGAATGAAGGGAACACGCTAAGTGACGGGGGTGGGAGGAAGGCATGGCATAGGCCAGAGGGAGAAGACGTGGGTCTGCTTCCTCCTTTCCTCTATGCTGTGTCCAGGACATTGAGAGCAAAGTGAGGTCAGGTCAGCATGAACACAGAGGAAGTAACTGGCCTTGGCTGAGAGATTTTCATCAGAACCAACACAGCAGGTGCTTTGAGAGTTGAACAATGATGGGTAAATACCGTTCCCATCCTCCATAGCCAAGACTGGGCGGAGAGGGGCTATTTTCAGCCTAGGAAAAAAATGTCCACTCTTCCTCTGATCATTTTCAGGGTGATGAAAGAGACTGATTAAGCCGCCAAGAAAAAGGCAACTCTACGGCGATGTTGAGCTGGGGACAGCCAGAGGGAGGGTGGGGTTTTGGAGAGGACTGGGAGGGAGAAGGGAAAGGGAGAGAGGGTGAGCTTATTGGTTGGATTTTCTTTGGCGGCGGCTAGGTCCCTCAGGGGCCTAATCAAAGGCTGGAGGAGCTGGATGAACAAATGTGCCCCAAATCCACTTCTGCTTCTTGGAATCAGGCAGCTCAAGCTGAGGACCGGTAGTAACCGAAGATGTGGAGAGAAAGTAGGCGGGGAGTCCCGCCCCCGAGGGAAGAGTCCCCGAAGCTCTCTCCCAGCCTGGGGCGAGGGGGAGGCGGGGAAAGTTTGGTGGGAAACGGTGTAACTTCCTTTTTACTTCCACAACGACAGTGCAAAATCCAGAATGGATCTCCTCTTCGTAGCCATCCTTGTGGTGCCACTTATCTTGGGTAAGTCCACCCTTCTCCCCCAGCTTCTGCACCAGGTCCTCTATCATGATAGGGCGCTGGGGAACAAATGAGAGGGTGCGAGGTGCAGTTCAGCGGCGGGTGAGCTCATCTATGCTGGCCCCCAGTGTAGGGGGCTGCGGAGATCTGGAAGACAGAGTCCTGGCAAAGACCAGAAGCCTTTTAGAGGATGGAGTCCCAGGCAGAGGGAGATCCTTTAGTAAGAGCAGACCCCAGCTTCCATCACCTAAGCGAACAACAGGAGGGACTGACTTGAGAGGAGGGGGAGGTGGACCCTAGGAAGCTGGGGCAGTCTAAAACTAGCAAGGCAAGCCAGAATATCTCCTTTCCCAGGCAGCAGGAGGAAAACCCTTCTCTTCGTAAGGACAGAGGTGGGGGTTGGCCTTTAGGGTATGGAAAACTGGCAGCCTTCAGGGACTGGGTCCCTGGAGTAGCTTGACTCCTTCCCTCCTTTGTTTCCTGGTCTGCCAGGTGTGTCTCATTGTTTCCTGACACCCCCAACACCCCAGATTCTTATGTCATTAGCTTGGGGTTGGAGGGGAAGCCGCCAAGGAGCTCAGTGAAGTGCTTAGCAGGAAGCCTAGAGTTCTTGATTCAATCACGAAGGCGCATATTTTTAGTTTTGGAAAGAAAAACTAACAGAGCCAGGCGTGGTGGTGCACTCCCGTGATCCCAGCACTCAGTAGGCTGAGGCAGGAGGATCCTGCAAGTTTGAGGCCAGGCTGAACTACAGATCGAGACCCTGTCTCAAACAAACAAACAAACAAAAAACCATGGGGCCAGGGATTTAGCTCAGTGGTTCTGCTGCTTGCCTTGCAAGTACAAGGACCTGAGTTCAATCCCCAGTACCAAAAACAAAAAACAAAACAAAAAAACCCCCCATAAATAAATAGCAAAACAAAAAACTAACAGAGATGGTGTATTTAGACCGGCTGAATCATTAAGCAGATGTTAAATAACTTGTTCAAGATTATTCTGCTAGATGGCAGGGAAGCTGGAACCAAAATCCAAATCTAAAAGCCTGAGAGTATGTGTTATTTTTAAGAGAAACTGTCTCACAAATACAATAAATTCTGGGGTGTACTGAACACAAGCTTGATTTTTTTTTCATTTCTAGTCTCTGTCTTCTTATCTTTTTTAGGTTTAATTCTCTCTTTGGGTTTGTATGTGCTTTCTGTGCTAGGAGTTCCTGGACTGAACAAGCACAGAGTAGCCACGCCTGGTGCCACAGGCCTGTGATCTCAGCACTCTGGGAGGCTGAGGCAAGAGGATTTCAAGTTCCAACTGAGCCTGGGAAATTTAGCAACTTAGCAAGCTCCTGTCTCAAAATAAAAAGTTAAAAAGTCTGGGGATGTAGCTCAGTGTGAAAGCTGCAGGTTCAATACTCAGTACCTATGAAAAAAAAGAAAGGAAGGAAGGGCAAGCACAGAGTAGCAAGTATGGAGCCCAGAAGACTAAGGAGGATTCAAAGAGCAGTGGCACTTGGAATCAGGGCAGAGAAAAGGAAAACTAGAAGAGGTGGATGCAGGTTCTGTTCCAGGGTGGTCCCAACGTCCCCTGACCTGTAGTCCTTTCCCCATAGGTCAAGAATATGAGGATGAAGAAGGACTGGTAGAGGATGATTATTATCAGGTGATCTATTATTACACAGTCACCCCTTCTTACGGTGAGTACGCTCCAACCCTTCGCTGAGTGGAGAGAGGCTTTGAGACTGCTTAGTTCTAAGACTTTGCCCTTCACACATGCAACTGGATCAAAGAGAAATTTGGCTATGAACAAAAACTATCAAGACTCGTAATATTATTGCTTAAGCCAGTGCTCTTTAACTCTTGGGAAAATGGCTGAAACAATATGGAAGTTTTCAAATTTGTAATTTACATAGAAACCAGACTGAAAATATAAACACATATATATTCATTCAGATAGTTTTAACATTAATGTTAAGTAGGAGTGGATTACACCAATAAATTTTACAACTTTATCAAGGTGAAATATTCTGAGGGATTTCTTTCTGTTTCCTTTCTGGATCCAGAGTTCCCTTTTCCTTTGTTACTATTGATTTTTGTTTTCTCCTTCCCAGACGGCTTTAATGCAGATTTCACCATTGATTACTCCATGTTTGAATCAGAGGACAGATTGGTAAGTGACCTGTACATCTAAGAGGGTCAAGATAAATAAGAGTTAAAAAGAAACTGGGCAGGGCTGGGGATTTAGCTCAGTGGTTCCACCGTCGGCCCAGCAAGCCTAAAGACCGGAGTTGGATCCCCGGTACCAAAAAAAAAGAAAAGAAACTGGGCAATGTTGAAGTGTAACTGATTACCAAGAATGAAAATGAGGTAGGTGGAGAGAAACTAGGAAGTGATTCCCAGATGGGAGGGGAGGGTGGCTGGGGGGTGGGGAGCTGGTGAAGGGAAGAAGAACTGAAAGAGAAAATCTGTGAGGATGCTGAATAGAGGAGAAGATGGTAACTCTGTTTCCCAATCCTGCTGAGGGCAGAACAATTTGGATAAAGAGACAACAACAGAAGCAGCAGAGACCACCATTAGTCTTCAAACACAACTGAAAGACACACAGAATCCTGTAACCACGAAACCACTAACAATGGAAACAGTGAGTTGAATGGGGACTTCAGAAGAGGGGACAAGACATCTTTAACCCAGACAGATCTCAGGGCTGGTGCCGAGGAGTAATGGAGGCCTATGATCTCAGCACTTAGGAGGCGGACGCAGGAGGGTCACCATGTGTTCTGAGACCACCCTAGGCTACATAATGAGTTCAAGGACAGCCTAAACTACATACTGTACCTAGTGAGACCCTGTCTCAAAAAAGAAAAAAAAAAATAGGGCTAAAAGCCTGGGGTGGTGGCAGGGAATGCCTGTAATCCCAGCACTTGGGAAGCAGGAGGATCACTGTGAGTTCGAAGCCAGCCTGGGCTACATAGTGAGTTCAAGGACAGCCTGAAGCCTGTCTCAAAAAAATAAAAAATAAAAAATAAAAAAAATTTAAAAGCTAGGAGCTAAACTATATATAGTCTGAAATGCCAGGTTGAAGTTTGGATTTAAAGCAAGAGTATGGTAAGCACAAGATGAAACTGGAGTATTAGAAAAGCTACTCACCTGTTGTATGCAAGATACAATTTAGTGGAGAGAGATAAGTAAGATTTGTATTGTTCCAACAACAGTCTGTTAAAGGTCTGGACAAAGGAAGTGCTGTTATGAATTGAGAGGAGAAAAATGAATATTTTAAAGAATATGCTTTGTTTCAGTGATAATTTCATATCAGGAATAAATCAGAAGTTAAAATAACTCACAGGTTTTAAACATGTTTGAGAAAATGGTTAATTAAAATGGGGAGCCAGAGTGGTTTAGGAGGGAAGTTATAAATTTGGTATTGACCAAGCTAAATTTATGCTGATTGCCTTATAAAGGTGTCCTGAAAGAAAGTGAACTAGGTAAGCACCAGAGTTTTTTGTGTTTTTTTCTTTTTTGGTACCAGGAATTGAACCTAAGGCCTCAAGCTTACTGGGCAGGCACTGTACTGCTGAGCTACATCCCTGGCCCAAGACTAGAGTTTTAAGTGTTGAGTCACAGTTAAGAAAGTAAATGAGGGCCAGGTGTGGTAGGACATGCCTGTAAACCAGTATGCTGGGAGGCAGAGGCAGGAGGATCCCAAGTTTGAGCCCAGCCTAGACAACTTAATAATTTATCGAGACCCTATTTCAAAATAAAAAAAAACCTGGGGACGTAGTTTAGTATGAAGGCCCTGAGTTCAATCCCCAGTACCACAAAAATGTATAAATTAATTAATTAATTAATTAATAAACAGAATTTTGTGGCACATGCTTATAATTCCAGCAGTCAGGAAGGCTGAGGCAGGATGATCACAAATTCACACCCAATCTGGGCAATTTAAAAACTTAGAAAAATCCTGTCTCTAAATAAATACATGAAATTTTTAAAGGGCTGGGGAGTAGCTCAATGTGAATACCCTGGGGTTCAATCTCTAGTACCACCAAAAAAAAAAAAAAAGTAAATGAGCTCAAAAGAGCCAGTGCGGACAGAAGACCAAAAATCAAACGACAGTACTCATAGTAGAAATAGGAAAGGGAATCAACTAAGAAAATGAAGACACAATGATTGGCAGGGAGGCAGGCAAATATCCAAGTTTGTCTTAAGGAGTCTAGAAGAGAGAGCTTAATATAATTAACCAAAAGCTGCCAAGAGGTACAAGGCATTGCAACACACACCTGGGAAATTCCAGCACCTGGGAAGCTGAAGGAGGAGGATCATAGCTAGTTCAAGGCCAGCCTGAACTACATAGTGAGGGTCTGACTGAAAAACAAAAATCAACTCGATGTAGTGGTGCATGCCTGTAATCCCAGCACTCAGGAGGCTGAGGCAAGAGGATCACTGTAAGTTCAAGGACAGCCTGCACTATATAGTGAGACCCTGTCTCAAAAAAAAAACCAGGGCTGGGGATTTAGCTCAGTGGTTCTGCCGCCTTCCTCGAAAGCGCAAGGCCCTGAGTTCAATCCCTGGTACCAAAAATAAAAAGGAGCCTGGTATGTAGCTCAGCGGCACAGCACCTGCCTGGCAAGTTTGAGGTCCTGAGTTCCATCCCCAGTACCCAAAAAAAAAAAAAAGAGAGAGAAAAACCAAAAAAGCTACCAAGATCCCAAGGAGAAGGAGATCATTCACAACTCCCAAGATAGTAGAGGGGGTTTGTTTGTTGGTTGGTTTGTTTGTTTGAGTCAAGGTCTCACTATGTAGCCCAGGCTGACCTCGAACTCACAGCGATCCTCCTGCCTCAGCCTATGGAGTACTGGGATTATAGGTGTATGTCACATGCCTGGCTGATAGTAGTTTTATTTGAGTGAACTAGATTTTGTCGAGTTAGAGAGTACATTTTGAGGAAAATGAGGCAAGTATAGACCGATTGTTTTTAAGTACATAGCAGGTTCCCTTTAGATTATAAATGCCTTGAAGATAGGAACCATGTGTTATTCTTAATTTTTATTTTTTATTTCAATGTAATTCAAGTAGATATTAATAAAGAAAATATTTTTTTAAAAGTCTTCTATGAAAAAATAAAGTAAAATTTCATAACAAATTAATCAAAGAATAACATTAGTTAATACACTGTGTACTATAATCTTTAAAAATGGCCAAAATGTTAAAGTACAAGTCATAGACAAAAAACTCTTAAAAGAAGAAAAAATAGATAATACCACAAAAGTTTCTTTTCAATGAACTAAGAGGATCTATTGGTATAAATGAAACAAATTAGAACATATATTGAAATATTTCTGAAACCACAGAATATATAATTTGGGGAATTACTAGAATTTCTCCCTACTTCCTGTTTCTTTATCTTCATTTTTTAATGTTTTCTTTAACATTTAATAGAAACTATGTATAATAAATTTTTACTGTATTTTACTTAAGATATAGCCACTGCAGAAATTTATATCGATTAGAAGGAAGATAGATGGTTAAGGAGGGCCCAGTCCTGTGGAATATTTTCTCAGCACATGAAAGTCAGAGTTCAACTGGGGAAAGGGGTTCAGACTGCCAGATTAAGTGGATATTAGAAAAAGTTCAGGGCCAGGGATTTGGCTCAGTGGCTCTGCTGCCTGCCTTGCAAGCACAAGGTTCTCAGTTTGATCCCCGGTACAAAAGAAAAGAAAAGAAAAGAAAAAGTTAAAATGCAGCCCTTTGGGTAGGTAACCAGACACTGGGACCACCAATATTTCAAAGGTGCCATTCTTAAACACAGCCCCCACCTAATCATCAATGTGGATTCTTGCCTGTGACTTAGGAAATACCATTCCAAAGATGTCTTTCCCATTAGGCAAAGTCTCAAACATTCATTCAATCCCGGACATAGGGATTACCACTCCTCTTTGCCCAAAATAGGAAGAAACCTACAACTTTTGGACACTACTGACCCAAACTTCCCAATTTTAGTCCTTATTTCCACTTTTGGTTTCTCACACCAGAGAAACAATGTAATACTCAAACATGTGTGTCCAATTTATTTCACTTGAGAATATGGTCTCAAGGTGCATCCATTTAGCTGTAAATCTCTGAAGCCCATCCTTTATGGCAGAGTAGTACTCCATCGTATATAAAAAAACCAATAAATAAATAAATAAATACAAAACAAAAACCCCACATTTTCTTTATCCATTCATCGGTTGATAGGCATTTGGGCTGTTCCCAAGATTTAGCTATTACAAACTGCGCTACTATAAACATGGATGTGCATTATCACTGTGGTATGATGGTTTTAATTCTTTTGGGAAGATACGAAAAAGAGGAATAGCTGGGTCATATGGAACCTCTAGTTTTAGTTTTTTGAGAAATCTCCACACTGATTTCCATAGTAGTTGCACCAGTCTACACTCCCACCAGCAGTGGAGCAGTGTTCCTCTTTCCCCACAGCCCTGCCAGCATTTGTTACTGGTTGATTTCTTGATAGCAGCCATTCTTTCTGGAGATGGAATCTCAGCATTAATTTTAAATTGCATCTCTAGAATGACCAGTGATGTTGAACATTTGTTCATATATTTATTTGCTGCTTCTACTTCTTTATCTGAGAGGTGTCTTTTTATTCCAGATGCCCATTTTTGGATTGGGTCTTTAAATTTGGGGGAATCTGATTTTTTTTGAGTTCCTCATATATTCTAGATAATAGTCCTTTATCTGATGAATAGCTGGTAAAAAAATTTTTCCCATGCTGTAAGTTGTCTCTTCACTCTGTTGCTGGTTTCTCTTGATGCGCAAAAGCTTTTTAATGAGATGAGATCCCAGTATGGTCTGGGTTTTGAGGCAGCCACAGCACCACTTAGCTAAATCCCTGGCCCCAGTATGGGTTTTGTTCATGAAGTCTTTGCCTACTCCTATGTCCTCAAGCATTCTACCTATTCTCTCAGCAAATTTAGTGTTTCTGTTTTAATATTTAGATCTTTGATCCATTTCAATTTTTTTTTTTTTTGGTACCGGGGATCAAACTTGGGACCTTGTGCTTGCGAGGCAGGCGCCAGAACCACTGAGCTAAATCCCCAGCCCGATCCATTTCAATTTTAGGTTAGTGCATGGTGAAAGATATGGTTCTAGTTTCAATTTTCAGCATGTGGAAAGCTAGTTTCTCCAGCACTGTTTATTAAAAAGGCTATCTTTCTTCCAGTGAAGGTGTTTGGCCCCTTTGTCAAAGATTAGGTAGCTGGGTATGTCTGGAGTTGTTTCTGCATCTTCTAGTTTGTTCCATTGATCCTCCAGTATGTTCTTTTGCCAGTACTGTGCTGGTTTGGTTTTGGTTTTTGGTTTTTTTGAGGCAGGGTCTCCCTTTGTAGTTTAGGCTGGCCTCGAACTCACTATGTAGCCCAGGTTGGCCTCAAACTCGCAGCAATCCTCCTACCTCAGCCTCCCAAGTGCTGAGATCATAGGCGTGTGCCACCATGCCCGGCTACAGTACCATGCTGGTTTTTGGGGGTTTTTTTCTTGGTACCAGGGATCGAACTCGGGTCCTTGCACTTGCACAGCAGGCAGCAAAACCACTGACCTAAATCCCCAGCCCAGCCATGCTGTTTTTATCACAGTAGCTTTGTAGTATAATTTCAGATCAGGGATTGTGATACCCACTGCCTTGCCTTTGTTGCCCAGAATTGCCTTTATTCTAGGTCTCTTCTGGTTCCAAAAGAATTTTAGGAATTTTTTTTTTTTGTACTGGGAATCAAACTCAGGACCTTGTGTTTACCCTAGAATTGTTTTTTCTAATTCTGTGAGATATGCTGTTGGAATTTTGATTGGGATTGCATTAAATCTGTATAACATTTTTAGAAGTATGGCCATTTTCACTATATTGGTTCTTCCTATCCAAGAACAAGGGATATCTTTCCATTTTCTGAAAACCTCTTTGATCTTTTTTAGAGAGAGTACTGTAGTTTTCAATGTAAAGGTCTTTTACTTCCTTCATTAGATTGGTTCCTAGGTCTTTCTTTATTTTGGATGCTATTGTGAAAGGGGCTGTTTCTCTAATTTCTCTCTTGGTGGGTTTGTTATTCACGTACAGGAAGGCTATTAATTTTTGAGTGTTGACTTTGATTCCAGCTAAGCCTCCGAAATTGTTTATCAAATCTAGAAGTCTTTTGATGGTGTTTTTTGGGTCATCTATGTAGAGTATCATCTGCAAATAATGATAATTTAACTTCTTCCTTTCCTATTCTTATTCCTTTTATTTCTTTCTCTTGTCTAATTGCTCTGGGTACTGTTTCCAGAACTATATTAAACAAGAGTGGTGACAGTGGACTTCTTGTCTTGTTCCTGATTTTAGAGTGAAAGCGTTCAGTTTTTGTCCATTTAGTATGATGTTGGGTGATGGTTTGTCATAAGTGGCTTCTTTCAGATTGAGATAAAGACCATCTATACCAATTTTCTGTGTTTTTATTTATAGCCTCCTTACAGCACCTAGGACAGTGACCAACACAGTGTCAGGTACATAACAGATAAACACAGAAGTCATTGAGCTGGGCATGGTGGCACACACCTGTAATCCTAGCACTCTGTAGGCTGAGCCAGGAGGATCACAAGTTCAAGCCCAGCCCAGGAAATTTAGCAACTTAGTGACACCCTGTCTGAAAATAAAAAAGGAGTGGGGATGTAGCTCAGTGCAGAGGCCCTGGGTTCAATCCCCAGTGTGGGGAAAAGTAGATGTCATTAAATTGAATTGGGGCCTCCCTGGTATGGTCAAGGATGTCTGAAAGAAGCCCTCACAGTGATGGGGGGACGGCTGGGTCTTTCTCTGAGACCAGAGGAAAGAAAATCAGAAGTTGGAGGAAAGCGGGCTTACCCTTCTGGAGGGGTGTGGGAAGGCTGATGCGGCCTGCTGTGGGGCTGTCTGTATTTTAGCAGAGTCCATCCCTGAGTGCTGCTGTGTCCAGCCTGCAGAGTCCTGTCGCCCTCCTCCTGGTGGGGCTCCTCCTCCAGGGCGGGATGTGTGTCCTGTAGAAGGTGAGAGCGTTGCCACTGGACTGGGGGCGGTGAGGAAATTCTTAGTCTAGCTAGTGTTTCCCACCTGGTCAATGCTCAGCTGCTCAGAGATGGAAGAGGGAGCATTTTTAGAAAAATCTTATTACCTAATGTTAAAGAAGTTGGGGTATGTGACACACAGACTTTCCTGATACAAGTTACTAATTTTTCTGAACAGGGAGGAAGCTTGAGGCCCCTCTAGAGCAGCTGGCTGGTCCAATAGAGAAGAAACCTCTCCAGGCCTCCTGGGTGCCTGGAGGATGAGAGCTGGCTCAGTTCTAGCATGTTCCAAGGCAGAGCAGGTGCCAGAGGGCAAGATGGGTGGGTCCTGTGCCCTGTGGAGGTGGGAGGCAAAGGTCAGAGGAAGCAGGTGGTGGCTCCCTAAGGTATGGGACGGGGGGAGACTGAGTTCTAAAGAAGGCGTTTTAAGTTGGGATCCTAAATAACTACAGAGCATAAAGAGATTTAGCAGGAGGAATGAGCCAGGAGAAAGAAGAAAAAGGGACACATCTTTCCCAGACGGTAGAACCGGGAAGTCCAGCTCAGAATACGACATCTGGGGAATTTTCATAGAGGTGGAAGGCCCAGAGGGGCTTGCCAGGGACCCTGACCCTAAGTTTTCTGTTTATTTTTGTTTTGTTTAGGTGAGAGAAAGCCGCTTCAACTCTGTAGATGGGGGTTTCACAGGAGGAAATTGGAAGATAAAAAATATGTGAAATAACCCAGGCATGGTGGCACACGCCTGCCTGTAATCCTCAGGAGGCTGAGGCAGGAGGATTGCTATGAGCTCGAGCCCAGTCTGGGCCACATAGTGAGTTCAAGGACAGCCTGAACTACATATCGAAACCCTGTCTCAAAAAAATCCATAAATAAATAAATAAATAAATAAAGCAAAATGTGATGGTCTATTTCTTTCTTTCTTTTTTTTTTTTGTTTTTTTTGTTTGTTTGGTACCAGGGATCGAACTCGGGTCCTTGTGCTTGCGCAGCAGGCGAAACTACTGAGCTAAATCCCCGGCCCATGATGGTCTATTTCTTCATGAGAGTTCTATTTGAAAGTCACAACACTAAACGGGGCACCAGGATTTAAGGGCAGAAGGGGTATATTAGAAAGAAAATTAGGTGACAAAAGATTACAGGAAATTGGAGAGTGTGAATAAATCTGAAATTAGGGTAGAATAGAAACACCCACAGATGACAGGCTTATTCACATCCCATAATTCCCACTAATTCTGTTGTATTTCATTAGACATGGTGTTGAGATTTTGTTTTGGGAAATATTAAGATTTAGAAAGTTTTTTCTTTTTATAAGCACACGATTAAATATGTACAAAAAATTAAGTACTGTATTAGGTCTTATTTAAAAGTCACACCTCCCAACTTCCACCTATTCCCTTCGCATTTGGTAGTTATAACAGACGTTAAAAAAAAACTAATCCGAACTAGACTGCCCCCTTGCGGCCCTCCCGGTGTCGCATCCTCAACCAGCCCACGTCCCTGGAACCTCTCCTCCTTTCCACTGTTCTCTTTAAATACCGTACTACATGGGGAAACGAATAATATGTGTAACTTTCGACACTCTAAAAATTCTGAACTTGTCTTCTTCCTTCCTTCAAAGTCTCTCCAATCTTCTCCAGGGGTTAAAGGAAGCGGAGCGAGACAAAACCATAACTTAGGAGACAAGAGACCTACCCAATGTTCCCGGTGCTCAGAACCAGAAAATTCAGGGCGCAAAGCCCAAAGAGCCCGGGAGAAAAGTCAAGGACCAACCGAGTTCGGCGTTGACCTCTAGAGTCTTGGCGGGCTGGCATCTGAGCTGGTAACGTGCGCGGCAGGTTATGTAAGGAATGTGCTCGCAGAGCCGCCCCAGCGGGAGCTTGGGACAGGACGCGGTGTTCTCGGCTGCAATCCCCACCCTCACCCAGCAGGGCAGGAGGCACTCAACTCGGAGGAGTTGGTTTTCTGTTTTGTTTTGTTTTTCTTTTTGGTGGTGGTCCTGGGGAATAAACCCAGGGCCTTGCATATGCTAGGCCGGCGCTCTACCACTGACCCACCCCCACTACCACCACCAACTTGGAGGAGAGAGGGAGAGAGGAGAGGAGAGAGAGTCCAGGGAGTCACGAGGGCTGGGCCTCCGAGAGAGGAGCGGATACACCGTATCACCCTTCCCTTCACACACGTTGCAGACTTAAATCGCTGAGGGTTTCCACGTGCTGCGCTCGTGAGCGGAGGCGCTCAACGTGAGGGCAGAACTAGAGCCCCCCCCCCCCCGCCAAGCAAGCGCCTCCAGTCATACAGCCATTCTCAGAACACTCGAGCTGTGCGTCTCCCGCACATCATCATCCTATTTAAGGACATAGGTTCCCCCCTCTTCCTCCCCTCCTTTTTTCACTCTTTTTCCATCCTCCTCCTTTTCTCACCACCTGGTCCGCTCCCTAAGCCACATGTAGGGGCGGGGGACGGAAGGGTTCCTTTCCAGCCAATCATCACCTGGCTGCTCTTCTATTGGCCGAGCCCCTGTGTGCTGTAGCAAATGGGCTGTGAACTTCAGTAATGCGAATCACGTGTTGCCGGCTAGACAACCAATGAGAGCGTGAGATCTGTGTACGCTGGGGGAGGCACGTGCCGAGCCGCACGTGTCTGGGAGGGGGAAGGGGCGGAACCTGCTGAGAGAGGCGGAGGTGGGTAGCTCAGACCGAGAGAGACTGAAAAGCTGCAGATTTTAGGCTGAGCTGATTCACACAGGTAAGGAGACGGAGGACGCAGATCGAGCCGCTGGGGATAACGGGGCCCAGGGGAAGTGGGTTTAGGGGACTGCATGCAGATTTTGGTATTAGGAGCGATGGTATCACCGGCCCACCGCGACTGTAGAAGGACCAGAGCGGGGATCTTGATCCTAAGAGCCTGGAAAGCGCTGGAGGCCGGTTTCCGTGGGGGCAGTTTCCGCAGGGACACTCTGTGGGTTCTTACGCGCGGATTTACCGCTCGCCAGTGGGGTAGCCTCAGCCAGAGACGCTCACTGTGGGTTCGGGGTGGAGAACAGCCCAGGTGAAAGCCGGCAGAGGGGAAGGTGTCAAGTCAGATATTTACTCTGAACTGAGGGAACAAAGGAACAGAGGCTGTGTCTGGCGAACAGCTGCTCTGCAGCCTGAGCCGTCCCAGTTTTTTAATGGGTGGGGGTGGGGGGGTGACGTTTTTCTATTGTCTTTATTGGGGAAAGGAAAGAAGTGTTAACCTCGCAGTTCACCCCCCTCCCTGTCCTTTTCCTAATCCTGGGACTCTGGTTTCAAATTCCCTCGCTTTGCTCTTCAATTGCAGGTTCCGATCTTTGGGTACTCCAGTAGCTGTTCTCCAGCCCCTGCTTCTGGACCTATGGATTCTCCATCTAGCGTTTCTTCTTATTCCTCCTACTCTCTTTCTTCCTCTTTTTCTACCTCCCCAGTGAACAGTGACTATGGCTTCCTCTCTGATAGTGAGAGGGAGGAAAAGTGGGGCCATGAGCCCAGGCCAAACACTGTCGGGCAGAGGGGAGGTTCCCAGGCCAGCCCAGGTCCCATCCGCTCCAGGAATCGACCCAAAGTTTCCAGGAACCAGCATACAGCATCTCACCTGGAACAACGAAGATTGGCTTCTCTGGTGGCAGGATCTGGGGTGAAAAGATCAAAAGATTGTGATTTGGAGACCAAGCTAAACATCCACGGTTGTACCACAGAGGGAGACCTGCTTTTTGCTCAGAAGGTAAGAGAAAAGAGACACTACTCCAATGGCTGTACACCCAGGTAGTTGGTAAGGACCCTAAGAGGATAGTATTGGTTCCCAGATTTGGAGGTAAAGGAATTGCTACTGATGGGGCCAATTCTAGGTCTTCTCATAGCCTTTGTCCTGTTTTCCTAGTGTAAAGAGCTCCAAGGATTCATACGGCCCCTCACAGACCTACTGAATGGGTTGAAGATGGGTCGCTTTGAGAGAGGTGATTATCTCATTAGTTCCACTTATGAGCCAGGTTCTTTTCCTCTGGCTCTTTCAAATGTGTCTGTCTTTTAAGTTGTTGTTTGGAGCCTGGACTATTCCTTTTTTTGTTTCTGTGACTTTAACTGAATCAGTTTTAACCTCTTTCTGTGATCCTTTTACCTAACTCTATGCTGGACTCTCAATTCAATTCTTAATATCTATCTCTCTATCACACCCCCCCCAGGCTTGAGCAGTTTCCAGCAGAGTGTGGCAATGGACAGGATCCAGCGTATTGTAGGTGTTTTGCAGAAGCCTGAGATGGGGTAAGCCCTCTAGTTCTTTCCTCAGTATCAAATAAAAAAGGAGCTCTTTCCAACCCTGTCTTGTTTCTTTTCTCACACTTACTTTTTTTTTTTTAATGTCCTTTTTACAGGAAGCGTTATCTAGGAACTCTGCTGCAAGTGGAAGGGATGTTAAAGACTTGGTTTCCTCATATAGCTGCCCAGAAATCATCACTGGGTAGGCGTCACGTGACCAAGGTAAGAATTTAAAAACCTGACGATGAGGTGGGAGAATAACCAAAGAAATGAAAAGTGCATGCAGAAATGCCCCCCCCCCTTTCTGGTTCTTCTACTCGTTTCCTGTCAGGGAAGGGAATGCCTAAACTTTCACTACTGTCTTGATTCCTACATGTGTTTTATTCTATTTTGTTTGCATCACTGGGTGGAACTCCATGAAATTTAATCATATCTCTAGTGTTAAGCTTATCTGCTTTCTGCATAGATCTATAAAGCTTTTTACTCAGCCGAATGATTCATGCAGAAAGATGCCTCAGCTTCTCTCTATAAATCCTTTCTTTCTTGCTGCCCCTAAAACTTCCCCTCTCTTCTTTGGACCCTTGTCCAAGTATCATTGTAACAAACCCACTGGAAGCCTCTGAGTCTATAATGCATTTCAAGGACTAGTTGTAAGGGACACATCACTGGGAGTTAGGGAGAAGGTGCCCAGGGGGCATCTACAAGGAGGAGTTTGATAGATTCTTAAACCTGGTATAGAAGTGACCTATTTTCTGTGCCTTCAAATAATACCGTATTTAAAGGACATTCAAGTCATGGACTGGGGAGTAGGGGGAGTCTTATTGTTTTTTATTGTTCACAGGTATTAATGCTGTGAAATAATTGATTAAAAATGAACCAGCAAAGGTGCATGGTGGCACATGCCTGTAATCTTAGCATTCTGGGAGGCTGAGGCAGGAGAATTGCAAATTCAAGCCCAGTATGGGCAATTTAGTGCTTTAAAAAAATTTTTTTTTATTGGGCTGAGAATGTAGCTTAGTGTGAAGGCCCTGGGTTCAATTCCTAGCACCTTAAAAAAAAAAACAGGATTGTGGGGCCGGGGAATTAGCTCAGTGGTTCCAGCGCCTGCCTCTCAAGCGCAAGGTCCCGAGTTCAATCCCTGGTACCAAAAAAAAAAACAAAAACAGGATTGTGTCTGCATACTAATTTTCATGAAGAGCTCAGTATAGAAAATTAGAATTTAACTCGCAAGCCCAAGGTCCCGAGTTTGATCCCCAGTACCAAAAAACAAACAAACAAAAATAAATAAATAAATAAATAATACAAAAATTAAGCTGGGCATGATTGCACACCTCTGTAATCCCAGCACTCAAGAGGCTGAGGCAGGAGGATTGCAACTGAGCTACGTAGGGAAGTCAAGGCTATCCTGAAGTATACAATGAAACCCTGCCTCAAAATTAATTTATTAAATTAAATACAAAAACTGGAAAATGATAATCCCAGTGAAAACTACACTTTGAAGAAATTCTAAAAGGAAATGTTTTATAAATAGTGAGAACCTATAGGATTGTTTTATTCTGCTCATTTCTGAATATCCAGTGTCTAATATATAGTCTGTAGGACACAGTAGGCCCTCAACTATTTGTTTGTTTGTTTTTTGGTACCGGGGATCGAACTCTGGTCCTTGCGCTTGTGTAGCAGGTGGCAAAACCACTGAGTTAAATCCCCGGCCCCAACTATTTGTTGAATAAGTGAAAGTAAAACTGGATTACTAAAAATTTACTTAACCATCACCTGACAAGAAATTATCTGTTGCACAAAACAAGGTAAGTTTGCATTGCAAATTGAGTCTCCAAGGAAAGCAAAGGTATAAAGCAGGAGGAGCTAGTCTGAAAGCTTTTTTCTTAATTTTTTTCTTATTTTTCCTTCTCCCTAGCATTTTGGAAACCACCACAGTGATTCAGCTGCTTCCTCTCCTGCACCTCCTATGGAAAAGATGGACCAGACACAGCTGGGGCATTTAGTTTTGAAACCAAAGCAGCCTTGGCACCTCACAGAGTTGCCAGCCATGAACCTCACCTGGATCCACACTGCTCCAATTTGCAACCCCCCTCTTGGTTCCCCGGGTGCCATCTCCTTTAGCCAGGGTCCTTTAGGCACCGGAACCAGGATTGGGCTCATCCTTCTCCTCCAGCATGGAGAGCAGCCTCTTACCTTCTCTGCTCCAAGCACTCCAGACCCACCTACTACAGCGTCTTCTGTCATCCTTGGTGATCCTAAGAAACTGTCTGGAGAGGGGCCTCGCTGCCGCAGTTTGCCAGGAGCTCTGCCATCAGACTGGAGCTGCAAGCTGTCCCCTCCTGATCCCCCTGCCATGGCCAGAGAGATGAGCGTGGGACACTTGGAGCAGCAAATGAGAAGCCGTCCCCCATCTCCTCAGCCCCTGACCCAGGCCATGTGACTGCCGCTGTGATTTTCAATTTGTATAAATATATGTGTGTGCATTTTTTACTTTTAATGTGTGCATTAATGTTGGGAAGATAAATCCTTTCTGATTAAAGCAATTTTTTACCTAAACATTTTACTGCTCATTGGGGTAAATTGAAAACTTTCTGCCTCCAACACCAATCTTGAACCTCTGAGCTTCAGGAAAGATGGGAATGTTTATGAACATGAGTTCTGTCAAGTTAGAGTCTAGAAGGGGTCCTATAAACCCTGTAAAAGAAGTAAAGGGACTCTTGTGGCTGTTTTTCTAGGGAATGCGGTTGGGACAGTTACAGGGTTCAGAGTTTATTTTTTGTTTGGGCTTGGAGACTAGCACCTTTCCCTTTGTCTCTCTCCCCCATGTAATTTTCCACCTGGGCCAGACTAGCAGGTTCTTCTGCTCTGGGACACTCTTGGCTTTGATGGGAGCTGCCAAAACCTGCCGCCAAAGGAGAGGCACAGAGCCAAAACAGCCACCGTGGTTGCCTATTTTTAAGAGAGAGAGGTACCCCAGAACTACCAGAGTTGGGGTACTCCAGGGAGACTTAAACACTGAACCTCATCCTTATTGAAAAAGCTGTGGATGGTAGATGTATGCTATACTACGGAAGGCTCCCCAGTGTTATCAGAAAACAAAAATTAAGGGCTGAGGATTTAGCTCAGTGGCAGGGTACCTGCCTCACAAGTGCAAGGTCCTGAGTTCAATCCCCAGTACCAGAAAAAAAAACAAGGGCTGGGGATTTAGCTCACTGGTTCCGCCCCCTGCCTCGAAAGCTCAAGGTTCCGAGTTTGATCCCCAGTACCAAAACAAAACAAAACAAAACAAAAATTTAAGTCCGAGAGTATTTTTTTGTCCCTGTTTCCACCAAACCATTCCTCTCCCATCCTAAGCCTTTTTAGTGTTTCATGCTATTTCGTCATTTTAATCATTGTTCACTGACTGGCTTCTTGGCATGTTTCTCACAGCTTGTTAGACATCTTTTCTCCACTTCTCAGGTCCTCTGTTCTCAGTGAATAATTGCCACTTCCCTTTATTTCAGAGAATATGACCTCCTTTCTACGGAAAGCCTCTCTATTTGTGCTTCTGGTTGCCTTTGACTTCTGAAACTTGCTGTGTCACGTATCCCTTCTTTATCTTCTGTCTTCTACTTGTTCCCCATAAGAATTATTTTCCCTGTGTGACCAGGCTTTCCCTCCTTGAAAACATCTCTGGAGATTGATTATCCCCTTGCCTTTTCTCCATAATTCTTCCCTTCCCCTCCAGCGCTGGGGATGGACCCAGAGTCACTGGGATGCTACCCCAGTACCTTCCCCCTTAGTCCCACTGTCTTGGTACTCTGCATAATTCCCAACAGAACCGTCTCCCTGATTCCTTTCACCACAAAATCCTTAATCTGTTGCAGCCTAGCTTCCACGGTGTCCTTGCAAAGTCACAAATAATCCTACAGAATCAGGGGTACAATGTAGCTTCCACCTAATCAACAGGGAAACCAGGGACCTTTACAAAAGCTTTGTATTTTATGTTCTCTGTATCTAACACCGATGCTGCCTGCTGACATCTCCTCCCTGGGATCCCATGACAGCACACTATCCTAATTCTCCCCTTACCTAACTGGCAGCAACTTCTAGGTCTCTCAGTGGCCCCACTTCCACCTACTCCAGGGCATGGGTGTTCCCTTAGGCTCTGGCCTTGGCCTTTTTCTCTGACTATATTCTTTCACATGAAGGTTTGTATTCTTTCATGGCTTGAAGTATTGCCTTAACTTAGCTGCTAAATCTTCATCTCTAGTCCTTTTTCCCTGAAACTGCATACTGCACATAAAAATGTTTGCTTGGGGGCCAGGGATTTAGCTCAGTGGTTTCGCTGCCTGCTGCATAAGTGCAAGGACCTGAGTTCGATCCCCGGTACAAAAAAAAAAAAAAAAGATGTTTGCTTGGGCCAGGGATTTAGCTCAGTGATTCTGCTGCCTGTCTTGCAAGCACAAGGATCTGAGTTCAATCCCAGAAACGAAAAAAAAAAAATGTTTGCTGGATGTTTTTTGTTGTTGTTGTTTTTGCAGTACCAGGGATCGAACTCAGGACCTTGTGCTTGCCAGGCAGGCACAGCACCACTGAGCTACATCCCTGACTCGATGGTTTTATTTCTATTTTTTCTGATGCAAAAATTATTGAAATTTCAGCATTTTAGAGACAAGATATACTTTTTGTATTCAATTTAACTCAGCCCTTTCATTTCACAGATAAGAAAACTTAGGTGACTGGTCCAAGCCAACATGGTGGTACAGAACTCTTGGTTTCCAGTCTAGTGCTTTTTCCAGTGATCAGCAATAAAATTCTTTAAACATGTCTTGCTCCCCCTTTTTATAGTCTCTTCTCCCCCCACCTCAGTACCAGGGATTGAACTCAGGACCTTGCACTTGCCAGGCAGGGACAGCACTGCTGAGCCCTGGCCCTCTTCTATTTTTGCTATATTTGGTACCAACATTTTCTAGATAACAGGTTAAAACTTAGTGCTATTCAGATACTAAATCCTTTTTATTCTTTATTTGATATGTCTCTTAAAATCCATTTCTTCCTATCCACCTTGCTACCACTTTGGTCAAGACATATATTATAGACTCTTACCTCTAATGCCTTCTCCCTAATAACCAGATTAATTTTCCTAGAATAGTCCTTTATGTATCATCCTCTGTCCAAATTCTTCAGTGACTCTCCAATGAAACAGAAGAAAAGTCCAAATTATTTAGTTGAGGTCTCTAATTTCTCCCTCTTCCTTCCTGCATGATCCTTCTAGTCTTTTATTGTTTTTAGTTTATCGTTGAGATGGAGTCTCACTATGCAGGCTGACCTCAAACTTGCAATCCTGCCTCAGCCTCCTGAATAAGATTAGAGGCAGATATCATAGTGCCTAGCTTAATCTAGTTTTTTGTTTTGTTTTTGTTTGACAGTACTAGGGATTGAACCCAGAGCCTTTTCACCAAGCTACTTCCACACCTCCCCCTCACCTTTTTTCTTGAGACAGGGTCTCTCTACCCAGGCTGGGCTCAAACTTTCAATCTTCCTGCCTCAGCTTCCCAGAGTGTTGGGATTATAGGCATATGCTTAGATGACTGCTAAACCTTCATCTCTAGTCCTGACCTGTTCCCTGAGGAGGCACACTGAACATATAAATATCTGCTGGACAGTTTTATTTATACTTTGCTCTTTATACATGACCAGCTTCCAGTTTTTTAATTCATCTCCAAATACTGTAAGCTTTTTTGCCTCAAAACCTTGGACATAGTGGTGCACACCTGTAGTCCCAGCACTCGGGAGGCTGAGGCAGGAGGATTGCCACAAGTTCGAGGCCTTCCTGGGCTACACAGTGAGTTCAGGCCAGTGTGAACTAAAGAGCGAAACCCTGTCTCAAAAAAAAAAAAAAGCCTTGTTCATGCTATTTACTTTGCCCATTCTTTTCTGCTTCTGTTAACTAAACCATACACCTCATTCCATAACTAGCTCAAGTCTCTCCTCATTTTTCTGCTGAACACCCTATATAGGCTTAGTCTTTGGCCTTTAACTCCATCAAATTGGATCATGTATGTAAAACACCTAGTGCAGGGTTTCATAATAGTAGGCTCTCAAAAATGTCACATTCCCTATCCCTTTCTTGGAAAGTATCTTTATATTTTCTCTTTTTGATTCCCATGACAAATTTTGTGAGATCAACAGGACAGATATTAGTGCCATTTTACAGATGAGGAAATTGATGGAGAGTTTAAGTCTGGCAAGAGTTTAAGTTTGTTGATAAGCATAATAATGTCCCACTCTGTCTGTCAGTTGGTCACTTGGACCTGGCTTAAGTTTAGTGTGAGTTCCTCTTAGCATAACTGATGAAGATGCACCTGTGTGCTTAATAATTTTTTAGGCTTTGTTGGACATGTATCTCTGTTCCCTCTAACCACCTCTGCCACTGTTGCCCAGAGACATCTTAATAAGCAAATGAGCATGACTATATTCTGATACTTTACCAAAACAGGGGTGGACCTGGACCAATTTATTTTTGAACTCTCCCTACTCATCCAGAGTCATCTCTCTCTTCTTCCTTCCAAATCTTCAAATAAATTGTCCTTTTTATTAAGAAAAAAAAAAAAAAGGGAACAGGGATGGACCTGAATTGACCAGCAGGCAGGAGTTTTCAGACCACTAGTTCAAGGTCACATGTCTAATGAGCATCAGAATCGCAATAAAGCTAGGTGTAGTGGCACACATCTGTGATCCCAAGCTTTGGGAGGCTGAGGCAGGAGGATTGCAGCAAGGTAGAGGCCAGCCTGAGCTACACAGTGAGTTCAAGTCCAGCCTGAACTACATAGCCAGATCCTTTCTCAAAAAAAAAAAAAAAAAAAAAAGATAGAATCCAGACGTTCCAACTTCCAATCTAGTGCCTATCCACTATATCATACTGTTGTCTATACAACTTTCTTTGCATTTATTATATGCTATATTAGCCGGGCGTGGTGCCGCATACCTGTAGTCCCAGCAGGAGGATCACCACGAGTTTGAGGTCAGCCTGGGCTACATAGTGAGACCCTGTCTCAAAAAAACAAAAAAGAAACTGGGAGATATATGCTATGTTGTTTTTATTATTTATCTTTTGTGTTTATATACTGTCTTCTCTGGTGCAAGAGGCACTGGAATGCTATCAATAGTATCTGGCATAGAGTAACATTCAATACAAGTTTGTTGATAAGCATAATAATGTCCTAGTCTGTCTGTAGGTTGGTAATTTGGACCTGGCTTTACTGTGAGTTCCTCTTAGCCTAACTGATGGAGATGCACCTGTGTGCTTAGCAGGGGAGCTACGTCTTCCCATAGTTATTAGATCTGAACTTCCGTGATTAACCATAAAAGGATATGTAGAAGTCGCATCCAAATAAAAGGAAGGCTCTCTCCACAGTTTGGAAGAAATAAAAAAGGCAGTTATTTCTACTCGGTCTTATAGGAAGTAAATGGCAAAGCTGACATAACAGTATTTGATTCTAGAACCTGTAGGCGTTTCCCATGTCTTCAGTGATTTCAATTTATTTAGTGAAATGACTAGAAAGATGATGTTATAAGAAACTGACAGCATGTTCATTTGGTCCCTTTCCTTAACTGGTAGGCAGATGAAGAGTGTGATGCTGACTTTCATCCAGGGAGTAGATCTGTGTTCTTTCCAAAGAAAAACAGGAAGCATGCTCAAAAAGCTTTGTCTATTCTCTCATTTTCCATTCAGAGAAAGGAATCGCTTAAATATCTCTTAGAGGTTTAATAGGATTAAGGGTATAGAATCAGGCTGACCTCAGAGGCCGAAGGACTGCAACTCCGTGGGAAGACGAGAAACTTGTTTTGGCAAGATTTGTATCAACGACTATTTTGCTGCTTTGTCAGGTGTATAGAGTCCAGACCCCGGGGCAAAGAGAGGTTACAACCCAGACCGGAAAGAACGACGCCACAGTTTCCAGGCCCCCGGTTTTGGTATGGGCGCTGGGGCTTCCGTAGTTTCCGCTTCCGGTCGCGGGCAGACTGCGGGTCCGCTGAAGCCTGAGGGAGCCGGGTAGGAGCTGGAGCCCGGGCTGGGGAGAAAAGGCGTGTGGCGGGAGGGAATGTTTGCGTGCTGTTGCCCTTTCTAAAAGGCCGACAAAGACTCCTTTCTCATCTCTCAGCCCAGCCCCTTCTTGGGCAGTGAGCGGTAGTTGAGATCCTGCTGCGCGTTACTGCTTCTTCAGTCCTCCCGGGTCTGGCAGGGCAAGTCTCGCCGGTGAAGCCCGGCGACTGTCTCTTGTCCTGTAGCCTTGGCCTTATGTTAGCAAAGAGAACAAGGGAGTCTTGATAACGATTCACGCCTTTTTTTTTTTTTTGGTACCGGGGTTGGAACTCGTGACCTTGCGCTTGCGAGGCAGGCGGAGACAGGTCGCGGAACCACTGAGCTAAGTCCCCGGCCCTGGCGCCTACTTTCTAAGACTTGAAGACCTCCACATGCCCTGTCTCGGGGGTCCTTGAGCATCTTCCCTTTTCAGAGTTGACTAAACGCTTTTGTTTTCTGACCCGATCTTTGTGTACGTCCTGCAGAGCGAAGACTTAAATCCGAGGTCATGGCAAAACATCTGAAGTTCATTGCCAGGACTGTGATGGTACAAGAAGGAAACGTGGAAGGTGCATACAGAACACTAAACAGGTGACTGTTAATGGATCAGAATCGTGCCTAGGTCAACTCTTTAGGAAATACAATGGTCATTCTCTTCCTGCTCCGTCATAGGTTCTCAAACGAGTACCAACCTAGGCGTTTAGTCTCTTTAATCTTCTCAGCCCTTCAGTTTATTTTCTTAAAAATGGAAGTTCTTGGTCCGGGGATTTAGCTCAGTGGCTTCCCCGCCTGCTGCGCAAGCGCAAGGACCCAAGTTGGATCCCCGTACCAAAAAAAAAAAAATGCAGTTCTTGCGGGGCGCGGTGGCGACAGCCTGTAATTGGAGGACTTTGGGAGGCTGAGGTAGGAGAATTGAAAGTTCATGCCTAGCATGGACAATTTAGTGACTTTGTGAGAGCCTGTCTCTAAAAGGGGGATAGGGATGTCCTCCCCCCAAAAAAAATCTTCCTGAAACCTAACTTTATGAAGTATATTCAACAAGCAATCATCATTTCTTTGATGATGAACCTGACTTCTGTCCAAGATTAAAAAGAATCCAAAGGACAAATTAAGGTGTGAAGTTGCTAGAAAGCAGGAACATAGTGCACAGTAAATAACTGAGGGAGGGATCCTTGAGGGACAAGACTAATGGAAAAGATGAATTCAGATTAAGATCTTGGAAACAAGCAAGAGATGGGAAGACATTACAAGTGTTTTTGGTTTTTTGAGGCAGAGTCTCACTGTGTAGTTCAGGCTGGCCTTGAACTGACTAGTCCAGGTGGACCTCTAACTCACAGTGATCCTCCAGCCTCAGCCTCCTGAGTGCTGGTATTACAAGCATGCGCCACCACCCCCAGCCGACATTACAAGTTTTGAGGAAGGTTAAGGAAAATACATAGATGGAACTAAACTAGCTGGAATGGAAGGGTTATATTAAACGATTTGGATTTATTGTTTTTGTTTTTCCAATGCTGAAGATTGAACCCAGGGCTTGGCAAATGCTGGGCAAGTATTATACTACTGAGTTTCAACCCCAGCTCGAAAGGTTTTTGAATGTTAGGCTGTGAGATATAGAAGAGCCCTACTAATGCCTTACCATTTTAATTTCTCAAGCAACAATTTCTTAGCTTTCTCTTTTCACTGGTTGTAAGGATTTTGGCAGTCTGGCATGCTTCACTCATCATTTTCTCAGTATAAAGCAGAGTTTGAGAAACGAGTGTAGAACTAAATTATCAAAAAATTGTAGGAAAGAGATCTTAACATTATGTGGGCTGGCTCTCCAATTTAAGGCTTTTGTTTGTTTGGGGTTTTTTTGGTACTGGGGATTGAACTCGGGACCTTGTGCTTGCGAGGCAGGCAGCAGAACCACTGAGCTAAATCCCTGGCCCTTAAGGCTTTTAATGTGGTAGATTTATTTTACAAGTAAGGGGTTTGGGGTGTAGCTCAGCAATGGAATAATCCTTGCCTACCATGGACAAGGCCCTAGGTTCAGTCCCCAGCGCTGCAAAAATAAACAAATGAGGGCGAGGGATTTAGCTCAGTGGTTCCAGTGCCTGCCTCTCAAGCACAAGGTCCTGAGTTCGATCCGCGGTACCAAAAAACAAAACAAAACAAAACCAAAAAAAACAAACGAAATGAAAAATAGACTTTATTAAAAAAAAAAAAAAAAAACAAGGGGGCCGGGGATTTAGCTCAGTGGTTTCCCCACCTGCTGCGCAAGCGCAAGGACCCGAGCTTGATCCCTGGTACCAAAAAAACCAAAAAAACAAGGAAAGCCTACAAAGATATGTTTCACATCATGCAATTTTTTTTTTTTTTTGTACTGGGGATCGAACTCGGGTCCTTGGACTTGCTCAGCAGATGGCGAAACCACTGAGCTAAATTCCTGGCCACATCATGCAATTATTGAATGGTATACAGCAGTGATGGTGAACCTTTTAGAGGTTTTCAGTCATACAAACAGTACGCTGCAGCACACATGCCATAGGTTCACCACCACTGGTATAGAGGAACATAAAGGACACATCTTTTTAGTGCAGTATTCTGTGGTCTATAATTGAATTATTTACTAGTTTTTCTGGTAATGGAGGGACCTATGACCATCATTTTACAGTATAACTTCATACCTTTTTTCCGATCTCTCCCTGTCTTTTTCTGTATGCTTTATTTTGGTAAATTTAGATGGGTCAGAGTGGTTGGTAGATGTTTTTGTTGTTTGTGGCTGTGTGTGTGTGTGTATTCCTGGGATTAAACCCAGGCCTTCCAAATGCTAGGCAAGTGCTTTACCACTGATCCACACTCCCACCTGATATGTTTATGTTTACTATGAAAAAGTAGCAGTTAACCTGATGGTAAAACAGATTTCCCAAAGGCTCAGATTTGGCTCCTCTTAGCTCCACTATTTTCTGAAAAGCAGATAATGTAAAAGCAAGAATTTTATTCATAGACAACTAGCAACTTTGACAAAATAACCAAAAACCAATTTGTGGTGAAGCATTGTTATGGAACTCCCGCCTCCCCTTTTTTTTTTCCTGTACTGGGCATTGACCCCAGGGAACATTGAGCTATATCCCCAAGCCTCACCTCTTTTCGTTTTTGAAAAAAGAAAGCTACAGCTTTACTACTTTTGACCAAGCCACAGCCTGAAAACAGTTCCCTCACATAAATGAGGTAGCTGGCTGGGAATTTAGCTCAGTGGCAGCACATCTGCCTTGCAACCGCAAGGTCCTGAGTTTGATCCCTGATACCAAAAAAAAAAAAAGTTACTGTATGAACGAAGTAGCACGACTTAGAGTACGGACTGTTTCAGATCCCAGCTTTTAACACTAGTATTATGATGTCTGGTAAGCTATTTAATGTCTCTCTGCCTCAGTTTATTCATATATAATGTGGGTCTTATTAATAGTACTTACCTTCAAAGGGTTATTAATGATACATATCAAGTGCTTAAAGCAGTGCTTGACACATAGTATGTATTAGCTATTATCTCAATTTGGAACTCACTGTAAGAAAGTTTTTACCCCTTTGACTTTACTTTGCTGGTGATTTGTTTATCTATTTTGAGAGATTGAGAGTTTCCTCTTTTTTTCTTTTTTGTTGGTGTTCTGAGACAAGAGTTTTGCTATGTATGTAGCTCAGGCTGGCCTTGAACTCACTATGTTGCCTAGACTGGCCTGGAACATGCAGCAATCCTCCTGCTTCAAACTCCCAAGTGCTGGGATTACAGGCATGGGCCACCATGCCCAGCTGAGAGTTTACTTTTAACTGTTTTTTTTCTTCTATCTTCCTTGACTATTATATTGTGGACAAGGTAGCTCAGAGATGAAAAAAATGAGAAAATAATTATTAAAACAATTTTGACATGAGGATCAGTTTACTATTGGTATTGGAATGACTTTTCTTTCTTTTTTTTTCTTTTGGTACCAGGGATCGAACTCAGGACCTTGCACTTGCGAGGTAGGCAGCAGCACCACTGAGCTAAATCCCCAGCCCTGGAATGACTTTTCTTATAGACTGTGATACTTTCCAACTAAGTCCTCTTCTGTTAGGCCTATTGCTAACCTCATTTTATTAGATTTTTTTTTTTTTAAGACAAGGTCACGCTATATAGTTCAGGCTGGCCTTGAAACTGTTAATGGATCTGTTAATGGATCCCAGATTGGGATCCAGACTATGTAGCCCAGACTGGCCTCAAACTCTTGGTGCTCCTCCTACCTCAGCCCCATGAGTGTTGGGATTATAGGGATCCACCACCATGCCCAGCTAACCTCATTTTAAGATAATAATATTTATTCATTCTGTACATATTATTGCATATATAGGATGTTTTCCTAATTCTACTTTGGAAATTTTTTTAACAGACCGTTTTCTGGGATTGTTATTATTGTAAAACTATATCTCTTACCTACCTACCTGTTCCCAAATTCTTACTTGACCAATATCTTTTGTATTTATACAATAGTAGGTTTTTGGTTTTCTTGTTTTTTCTTTGTTTTTCCTCTTATCTAAAACCCTTCCTGATGCTGGTACAAGTGGTGGTAAATGAGGGAAAAATAAATGGCAGAAAGGAGAGGCATGTTTAGATACCTTCTGCTGCCTGGCCTTGTACTATTCAGATCTCATTCTGAGAAATTGATTTTTAAATCTCTTTTTTTTTTTTTTTTTGAGCCAGGGTCTCACTGTGTAGTCCAGGCTAAACCTTGCACTGGCTGTGTAGCCCAGGCTGGCCTTGAACTTGTGATACTATTGGCCTAGCCTCCTGAGTACTGAGGTTACAGACATGCTCTCTTTTCTTTTAATTACAATTTTAGATGAACTTGGTATTCCTTGCCATTTCATCTGTTTCAAGGCCAAACCCCCACACTCATTCCTTTTAAAATCAGTGCTGCAAGCTGGGTGTTGTGGCACCTGCCTATAGTATAGCAGTCTGGGAGATTGAGGCATGATGATCGCAAGTTCAAGCCTAGCCTGGGCAAGTTAATGATGGAGTGAGATCCTATCTCAAAATAAAAAATAAAAAAAGTTGGAGGGCCGGGGATTTAGCTCAGTGGTTCTGCCGCCTGCCTCACAAGCACAAGTTCCCGAGTTCGATCCCCAGTACCAAAAAAAAAAAAAGTTGGAATGTACCTCTGTGCAAACCCCTGGATTCAATCCCCAGTACTAGAGAGTGGTGGGGTGGCACTCCAGGGCTGGGGATGCAGCTCAGTAGTAGAGTGCTTGCCTACCGTGTGCAAGGCCCTGAATCCCATCCCTGGCCCCATAAAAAAGAAAAAATTGCCAGGCATGGTGGCTCACACCTGTAATTCCAGTACTCAAAAGGTTGAGGCAAGAGGATTGCCTCGAGTTTTAGGCCAGCCAGAACTACATAGTGAGATCCTGTCTCAAAAGAGAGAGAGAAAGAGAGAGAGAGTGAGAAAGAAAGAGAAAAAATTACTTTTGTATTGCTTGTCAGATACCTTAGATAAGAAGCATAGTAGTACTATTTTTTCTTCCTTTAGGGGTTAAGACATCAAAGTAAGAAAAAGTTTTGAAGAAACTGCCCCCCCCAATTTACATTGATTAAAAAGAAAAGAATTTTGGGGCCAGGGTTGTAGCTTGGTGGCACCATGCCTGCCTGGCAAGTGCAAGGTCCTGAGTTCAATTCCCAGTGCCACCCAAAAAGAAAAGAATTTGGCCAAATAGAAGATGAATGATTAAAAGAGTAAATGAAGAAATTCAGACAAAGAGACTCAGAGCCTGGTTTAATCTCTTTGCCTTCCTTATTAATTTTGAAAGTTTGAACTTCAAGGCCAGATAGTCTAGGAACCTAGAGCAAGAAGTACAGGGCCAGGGATTTAGCTCAGTGTTCCGCCGCCTGCCTTGCAAGCACAATGTCCCGAGTTCGATCCCCGGTACCAAAAAAAAAAAAGTACATTAGTTGGAAGGAACTTGTTTGGGGAAAATAGTAATGATTTATATAATCTTTGAGAAGGATACTTTTTGTTTTGTTTCTTTGGTACCGGGGATCGAACTTGAGTCCTTGTGTTTGCACAGCAAGCGGTGAAACCACTAAGCTAAATCCCCGACCCGGGAAAGGATACTTTTTTTTTTGGTACCAGGGATCGAACTCAGGTCCCTGCGCTTGCACAACAGGCGGCGAAACCACTGAGCTAAATCCCTGGCCCAGGATACTTTTTTTTTAATCTGAGTTTCTCTAGGTAACCTAGGTTGGCCTCAAACTTGTGGCAATTCTCCTGCCTCAGCCTCCTGACTGCTGGAAATACAGGCATGTGCCACCATGCCCAGCTAAAGGATACTTTGTCAGTTGAGATTCACTCTTTTTTTTTTTTTTGGTACCGGGGATCGAACTCAGGACCTTGTGCTTGCAAGGCAGGCAGTGAAACCACTGAGCTAAATCCCCAGCCCTAGATTCACTCTTTAGAGAGCTATGTTTCTATTCCTTTTTTATCTTGGAGGTATGTGTCCCATAAATTATATTTTAGCCTCAGGAGAAAAAATGAACGAATATTTTGCTCTTAGAATAATTTTCTAGCTGGGCCTGGTGGTTTACGTCTGTAAGCCCAGCACTCCGGAGGCTGAGGCAGGATGATTGCTGAGAGTTCGAGGCCAGCTTGGGCAACATAGTGACACCTTGTCTGAAAACATCAAAAAAAGAAAGAAGAATTTTCTAGACAAGGACTTTTAAGCTTTGAACATAAGAGTTGGATGTGTGGCTTAGGCTAGAGCACTTGCCTGGCATGTGTAAGGCCCTAGTACTGCCCCCGCGCCCCCCTAAAAAGCAGCAGCTTGTACATGTGAGTATGTGAGTGGGCCAGTTCTGGAAAGTCATGGTCTTCTGTCTTCCTTCCTGCTAAATATAGTGTTTTCTGGCTGATGCACTTCTTTTTTCCTGGTTTTCACTAGTGTCCCCTCTCCGGCTACCTTTTCTGTATACCTCTCTCAAATCCCAGGCTTCTCCTTAAATTAACTTCTCTCAGCTTTCTGATAGTTAGTGGTTTAAAAATAAGTTGCTTGTTCTGTGCTCCAATTACAGTAGGTAAGAGAGCAATCGAGAGGAGAGGGAAGTGGTTAAAGCTTTACCATGCTTGGAGCACAGAGGGCGTCTTAACAAAGGAAACCAGCCATGTGTCTGCCCAGTGGGGCCGCCGCAAAGATGCCTGTTACATAACCAGGGGCCCTTGTTGGCACCCTAGAATGAGGAGATGGAGAGTGGGGGTTGCTAGGAAGCCCTGTGTGATTGGCTGTCTCCAAACAAGGAAAAGCAAACACACTGGAAGCATGCCTGGTGACCCCTTTTACTCCTGGTGAGCCAGCTTATGGCCCCATCGAGTCCTTCTGTATATACGTTGGCCCTGACTGGCTATTGACATGTGAGCTGCCACCCCCAGCTCCTCCCTCCAGGCAGTTCAGCTCCTTTTACATAATCATTTGAATTTCACTAAAACTGGCAGCTGGTTTCTCCTTCATGTTAGGTTGCCAGGCACCCGAACTCCAGGCTGATCTGTTTACACTGAAACCCTTGGTCTGCTAGTCCTTGAACTACCTTTGGAAGCAGAAGCATTGTTAGTAACACCCTCCTATGTACTTCCTGAGTTCTACAAAGCTCTTTCTGCATCCTTGTCCGTTAGGGGTGAGGTTGAATATATGCTTCTACTCCAGGGACTCTGGAGCATTTAAAGTTAATCTGTGCTTTTTAGGATGCCTAGAAGGTACAGGATAAGGGAGGGAATCCTCATCTGGCATCGTGGAATTTGCTATCTGGGAAAATGCTGTCTAAACTGTAATGTGCCATTTATTTGGCCTGTGTATTGGAAGTAATTAGAACCATTCAGGGAACAGTATTTCCCAACCCACCCCCATCCTTTCCCTACCTCCACCCATTCACTTATTCATTTACTTGTTTGTTTATGCCTTTTTGTTACTTGATAAGATGATCATCTCTGATTCAAAACCCTTTTTTAGAGCACTCAGGAGGCTGAGGCAAGAAGGATCACTATAGGGCCGGGGATTTAGCTCAGTGGTTTGGCCGCCTGTTGCACAAGCACAAGGACCCGAGTTCAGTGGATTACATAGCAAGAGACTGTCTCCAAAAACGTCAGATTGGGCTGGGGATTTAGCTCAGTGGCACTGTGCCTGCCTCGCAAGTGCAAGGTCCTGAGTTTGATCCCTGGTACTGAAAAGAAAAAAAAAGTCAGAACTCTTTTGGAAATTCCAATAGGGTACACAAGTATGTGTCCCAGCTCTTTCCTCTTTTAGTTTCCTTTCATCCTACTTTTAAGCTGTCCTTATCAATCCAATAGGTTCCTCTTTCTAGGTGATACTATTACTAGGTTCTCTGTCCTTTTTTATAGTCTCTTAAATCCAATTTTCTTGTTCTTTCTACATTGTCTATCCAGTCTTGGCTTTTTCTTTTAGATACTTTTTTTTTTGTCTGTTCCCCAATATATACTACTAGTCTGTAGTCCAAAAATGACCTTCATTAAGCAATGGTAAACAGGTTTGGGCAGAAATAAATGCTTAGATTTTGACCACTCCTTTCCTTCAATGTGCCATATCTTCTTGACTTCCATTTCTCTTTACTCTAATTGAGGGATCTCGTAGCTCTTCCCTTTCTCATTGTCTCCTTTGCCCTTAAAATGCTGCAGTGATTTCTCTTTTGAAATTTGGTGGCTTCTGTTTGAGAAACCATATTATTGCAGAGCACTGCACTAAAGACCAGAATTCTGAATTCTTCCCAGCACTTGGGAGGCTGAAGCAGGAGGATCATTGGGAGTTCTGTGCCAGCTTGGGCTACACAGTGAGACTTTGTCTCAAAAAAAAAAAAAGACCAGAGTTCTGCTTCTAGTTCCATTTTGTGATCATGGGCAAGTCAGCCTCTCTGACTTCTTACAGATTTCCTAATCTGTAAGAAGATGACAATACCTAATCAATTTCATAGCATTGTAATTAGAATCATGGGTGTAAAATTGCTATCTAAACTCTAATGTGCCATTTTAGTAAAGGTAACATTATTGACGCTTTCTGAAGTAATGTCCCCAAGAATTCTATGTATTGTAAGGTTACTTAATCCCTTGTGTAGTGGACATTTATCCATCATCTAGATGGTTCATTGTTTTTTGCATATACTGATAATTTGCTTTTTGCCAAGCTTTATCATATACGCAAAAATGAGTAAAGAATTGATCTCAAACTTTAGAAAGCACAAGGGTGGGAATTTTTTTTTAATATGGTTAAATATACTATCTGCTCAGGACCCGATCATTTAAGAGGCATGAGCAGTGTGCTGAGGCATAGGTTTGTCCTGGATCATCAACAACACCATCACCTAGGAACTTGATATGAATACATGGGGCTGTAGCTCACTGTGGTGTGTGCTTAGCATGATTGAGGCTGTGGGTTCAATGCCCAACACCAAAAGAAAAAAGAAAAGCAAAGTGTCCAAGGATTTAGCTTAGTGGTTCCACCACCTGCCTTGCAAGTGCAAGGACCCGAGTTCAATCCCCAGTACCAAAAAGAAAAGCAAATTCTTGAGCCCTACAGAATCACAAACTGGAGATGGCACAGCAGTCTTAACAAGCTTTCTAGGTGACTACTGCATGCTAAAATTTGAGAATCATTGTGCTTTGGGAAGAGAGGGAAGAGTAATTGATTTCATTTAGACCAGTTTACAGATATAACAGTTGATCTGGATCTTTGAAGAACAAATAGGATTTTATCAGGCAGAAAAAGAAAGGAATGATATTCCAAGTAAAGAGAGCATCAGAGGCTGGGGATTTAGCTCAGTGGTTCTGCCACCTGCCTTGCAAGCAGAAAGACCCGAGTTCAATCCCCAGTACAAAAAAAAAAAAAAAAAGGGAGCATCATGAACAAAATAAAAGCTAACTAGTAGGATATATGAAGAACTGTACATACTTCATCATGACTAGAACATAGGCTTTATAGGACAAGTTATTTGAGCTTAGACTAGTAGTTCCCAAATTTGCCTCCATATTAGAATCAACCGAGAAACATAAAAACAATTCTGTTCATGTCTCTTTTTTTAGTTTTTTGAGACAGGATCTTGCTTTGTAGTTCAGGCTGGAGTTGAACCCTTGAACTCACTGTGTAACCCAGGCTGCCTTGGAACTCAGCAGCAGTCTTCCCACCTCAGCCTTTGGAGTGCTGAGATTACAGGTGTGCACCACCACACTCGGCCTCCTGTGTGCCTCTATAGCAGTGTTTCCCTTGTCTTTGCACCTGTCACTCTGTATTACAATTTTTGAACGAATTTGAGGAGGGGAAAAATTCAGTTTTGTGTATGGTTTGAGGCAGTCGGAAATACTAGTCTCCCTTTAATATAGGATTGGGCTGAAGATAAGGAGTCAACGGTGTCTGGATCACTTGTTCAGTAGTGTCACCTGGGAAGGATCTCTTGAAATTACCCAAGAAATTTAAAAACAATCCCACTGGATAGCCTGACTGCTATTGAGGCAGACTCTGAAGGTGGGGGCCAGCCACTGGTACCTTTGGAGAGGCTCCCATTGTGCATTAACAGAATCATCTAGAACCAGAATGGCCGAGGTTCATAGTCAGAATCTAAAAGAAGAGGTCACGGTATCTGTGGGTAAATTGGAGGAAAAGTACTCTTCATGGGCCAGGCAGGTCTTTTGGACTTTGCTGCTCCCCTACTCCATTGTAAGCACTGGTGTGACAGCTGCATGACTTCTGGGTGTGGGTGTTTCCAACAGCACCTTCGGTGATTTGCTTCCCCTGCTTTTGGGAGTTTGCAGCAATTCTCTTAGCTCTCATCTTTTGGCCTCTAAAACCTCAACAAACTATCATCATGTATACATTAAAGCAATTAAAGAATTTAGAGTGTCAAAAAAAAAAACCCTCAACAAACTAATTCATATAAAAATGACTCTAGGGGCCAGGGATTTAGCTCAGTGGTTCTGCCGCCTGCCTCACAAGCAAAAGGTCCCAAGTTTGATCCCCAGTACCAAAAAAATAAAAATAAAAATGACTCTAATAGCCTACAAATCTTTTTTTCTTTCAGTATTGGGGATTGAACCCAGGGTCTTTGGACTGAGCTACATCCCCAGCCTTTTTATTTTTTGAGACAGGGTCTCACTAAGTCACTCAAGCTGGGCTTAAACTTCCAATCCTGTGAGGTGTGGTTGTGCACATCTATAATCTCAGCACTCTAGAGGCTAAGGCAGGAGGATTGCCATGAGTTTAAGGCAGCCAGCCTGGGCTACATAATGAGTTCAAGGCCAGTCTGAACTGCGTAGCGAGCCCCTGTCTCAAAAAACCCAAAAACCAAAACAAAACCAAAAAACCCTGCAATCTTACTGTTTTAGCTTCCCAGAGTGCTGGAATCACAGGATGTGCCACCATGCCTGGCATACAGATCATTCTTTGTTTGTTTTTTGTTTTTTGTTTTAAGACAGGGTCTCCTTATGTAATACAGGGTGGCCTCAAACTCAGCTTCCTGAATGCCAGAATTACAGGGATGTGTCACCACACCCAGCTACAAATCATTATTTAACTGAGGCTCTGGTATACCTGGTCTTGTGTAGCAGGCCATGGAAAGGCCTGTCAGGAACTATTTGTATGAGGGAACCCATAGTCACCAGGGAAATACTCTTTTTTTCCCCCCAATATGGGCATCAAATCTAGGATTTTCTATGTGTTAAGCAAGCACAGTACAACCAAACTATCTCATTCTATGTTTGTTTGGGATTTTTTTAGATACTAGGCCTTGAACCCATGGCGTCACACGTGCTAGAAGTGCTCCACCACTAACCTACATTCCCAGCCCATTTTATTTTTTGAGTCAGAGTCCTGCACAGTTGCTTAGGCTGGCCACAAACTTGTGATCCTCCTGCCTCAGTCAGCCTCCCGAGTACCTGGGATTACAAGTGTTTCTATACCACTGCACCCTGACCCCTTATTCCCAATATTAAACAGCAGGACCCTGTGAGACAGTGGTCCCAATGTCCCTTCACATTTGTAATTTACCTAAAGCCAAGTTCTTTTCAATTTCATATTCAATCTATTGTTATCTTGGACTTTGTGGTGCAGTACAGCAGCAATAAATGGGGTTTCCTACTGGGCGAAAGAAGCTGGTAGTTTTTGTGTTTTTTTTGTTCCCTTCTAGCAGTTGTAATAGCCATGTCTCAATCCCCTTATCTCCAGTTGTGTGTGTGACTTACTTTCTGCATGTAATAACAGGACAAGGTAAGCAGGAACGGGGCCATGTAAACAGAGCCTGGAAAGGAGGGCGGCAGTGCAAGGTGTCACCAGTCCTTAGGACCAACTGATGAGGCATTAGAGGGAAGGCAAATTGTAGATGGAGCCAGAACTCCCTAGAGGTCCCTAGGGATTAATTGTTCCCGGTATCTTCTTGGCTCAGTGAGAACAGAGTTGAATTTGAGTTAGAATTATTAATTGAATATGAATAGCTATTGCAAGGAATTGGGTGAGCAGGAAAGAAATAGGTTGAGATCAATTTAATGGATACCTATATAAGATTGATATGAATAAAATATGGTTTCTGCCTTCAAGAAGACATCTGGGCAGTAATTTACAGAATGGCAGCATGAAATAATTGTCAAATAGATATACAATAAAATAAATTGTTTTCTTTAAGAAGATGAGGGTAGCCAGGGATTTAGCTCAGTGGTTCTGCCACCTGCCTTGCAAGTGTAAGGACCAGAGTTCGATCCCTGGTACCAAAAAGAAGAAGAAGAAGATTAGGGGCAAGGGCCAGAGATTTAGCTCAGTGGTTCTGCCACCAGCCTCACAAGCACAAGGACCCATTTGATCCCCAGTACAAAAAAAAGATGAGGATGAGGGGCAGGTAGAGCACATGCTTAATATGTAGGAGGCTATTGGTTCAGTGCTAACACACACGGAGAAGGAGGAGAAGGGAAAATTTTGTGGAGAGGTAGCATCTGGTCTTGGCATCAAACTGGAGAACATTTCCATCAAAACGCTGGCAGCTGGGGTGAGAAGACAGCCTGAGTCCCAGCGCATGTCCAGCGGGTGGTCAGATCGGTGTGATCAGAGGATCTGGTATGTGGAAAACTTGATGGGTGAGCCTGTTACTTTTGAATGCTCCCATTTGTTTCACTAATGTGATAAGGGCCACCTCTTTCCCTGGTACTTCTCAGGGGCTTCAAGTATCAATTCTTAAACATAAGAAAATGGAACTCCATTCTCCACTAATGACCAAGTAGGAATTCCCCGTAATGATTTTTTTTTCCAGTACCAGGAATCGAACTCAGGACCTTGCGCTTCCCAGGCCGGCGTAGCACCACTGAGCTACATCCCCAGCCTTAATGAGTTTTTAAAAATTGGAAACGGCTGGCGCACGCCTGTAATGCCAACACTCGGGAGGCTGAGGCAGGAGGACTGCCAAGAGTTCAAGGCCAGCCTGGGCTATGTAGTGAGTTCAGGGCCAGCTTGAACTACAAAGGGAAACCCTGCCTTTAAAAAATAATAATAATAATAATTACAAATGGTTCACCTCATTCAGAGTTTCTGAAATGCTCTCTGATTGGAAATCATTGCCATACGGAGCTAGTATTTATATGGGATGCATCATATTCCTCAAGTATGCTGTGGTAGAAAAAATGTGAGAACATGACTGACTAAATTCTCCAAGAACAAGAACCTTGTAGTTGCTTTTTCATTTCCCTGCAAATTCTTATTTGGGCCTCTATAGACGGTTTATATTGTCACCATTTCCCACTGTAAATTTTACAAACACCAGTTGTTTTGGTCAGTTGATTTCTGACCATCTGTGAAACTGGAACGAATAGTAATGAGCCCACGGTTCTAACCTCATTGCCTGTGTTTATACAGAATCCTTACCATGGATGGGCTCATTGAGGACATTAAGCGACGAAGATACTATGAGAAGCCTTGCCGCCGCCGACAGCGGCAAAGCTATGAAAACTGCCGGCGTATCTACAACATGGAAATGGCTCGAAAGATCAACTTCCTGATGAGAAAAAATCGGGCAGATCCGTGGCAGGGCTGCTGAGGCCTGTGGATAGGAGGTCCACATCCAGTTTGTGTTTCTGCCTCTTCTGTTTTGAAACCCATTTTGTTCCATTTCTCTGTAATAAACTCAGTTACATATATGCAAGAAGGCCTGCATATATAGAACCATCCCATTAGTGAGCAGCAAAGCCTCTCTTTTATTAAAGAGGAACTGAGTCCAAAAGCAGTAAGGAGCAAAGTAGTAGTTGCCAGGCCCTGGGGAAGGAGCAGTCTTGGTCAGAGTTTCAGTTTGCTGAGTTGAAAAAATTCTGAAGATGGATGGTGGTGATGGCTGGACAAAAGAAGTGCATGTACTTAATGCCGCTGTACTGAACACTTAAATAGTTAAAGTTCAGAGCAATGACTGCATAGCATAGCTTTTAGAGCTTTCAAGGATACAAACAGCCCACTGCAGCACGTGTGCCATAGGTTCGCCACCACTGGTTTATAGTATAATTAAAATGTTTTTGATCCTCCTGCCTCAGCCTCTCAAGTGCTGGGATTATAGGTATGCACCACCACATCCAGCTTCAAAGCAAAATCTTATTGGAAAAGAATGTTACTCTTTTTGGGGGAGGGAGTACTGGGAATTGAACCAAGAGCTTTTGCACTGAGCTACATGCCTGGCCCTTATTATTTTTTATTTTGAGACAGAGTCTCAGTAAGTTGATAATTTGCCTGGGCTGGGCTCAAATTTGTGATCCTACTGCCTCAGTCTTTCAGAGTGTTGAGACTGTAGGTGTGCATCACCAGGCCCTGCTAAGCATGTCACTCTTTCTTTCTTTGGTTTTTTTTTTTTTTTTTTTGGTACCGGGGATTGAACTCAGGTCCTTGTGCTTGTGAGCCAGGCAGCAGAACCACTGAGCTAAATCCCCAGCCCATGTCACTCTTTCTTGAACTACCCCTCCCCCAGTGTGGGTAAAGAGGAAAGGAAGAATGTGTGTATTTGGAGTAAATTCTGCTTCTAAAGTACCTAGCCCTGCTGGGCATGGTGGCTCATGCTTTAATCACAGCACTCAGGATGTTGAGGGAGGAGAATTGCCATGAGTTCAAGCCCAGCCTGAACTGTATAGTCAGAGCCTGTCTCGTAAAATAAAATACCTAACCTCCAGATGAGAGTGCTGGAGTTATTCCTCAAGGAATCCTTAAGACAAATCTAAGCCAGGTGTGGTGGCACCAGCTTAGTGGTATTTGGAAGGCTGAGGCAGGAAGATCCAGAGTGTGAGGCCAGCCTGGACTATGTAGTGAGACTTTGTCTCAAAAACTAACTTTTTTTTGGTACCGGGGACCGAACTCAGGTCCTTGCGCTTGCAAGGCAGGCGGCAGAACCACTGAGCTAAATCCCTGGCCCTTCAAAAACTAACTTGATGAACATATTCATCTCTATTTTCTTTCCATCTGTTTTCCTAAAGGAGGTTAAGGGAGAAGCAGTTGGTGAGCGGTAGGAAAGACAAAATAGGGGCGTGTTGAGAAAAAGAAGGCTGCAGAGCCAGAAACACCCTATAGCAACGGTTCCCGCAGCATCAGCATCACATGAGAACTTGTTTGTAGTGCAAACTATGGGCCCTGACTTTAAGTCTTCCAAATGGAAACTCGGGGCTGAAGCCCAGCACTCCACTTTACAGGGCTGAAATGATTCGGGTTCCCCGTACAGGCTCAGAGCGTCGAAGCCCCCACACCCATGGGCCTCTGCAGCACGCCCTCCTGGATGTTTACTCTGACCAAGGGTGCTCTGCTTGTTCTCCTGCTGCCTGCTTCCTCTGCTCTTGGTCCTGGCAGCTATGGTGCCAGGATTCAGAAGAGTTCTCCCTGTGGGAGAAGCAGAGAGGAGGCAGAAGCAGACAGCCCACCTATCATCCAGGCTGCATCGATCCGCGTGGTGTTAGGGAGAGCAGTCAGTCAGCCAAGCCGGACACTTCAGCTTCATCATGTTCAAACGTTGCCCCCTTGTGGTATAATATAGTGGCTTCAAATTTCTGGCTTTAGTTCTTTTAAATATATTTCATTGTTTTCAGTTACCATGCACATTCATTAAGCCAGGTGTGGTGGCACATGCCTGAGGTCTGAGTTTGAGCTAGCTGCAACTAAGCAAGACCCTATCTCAAAATTTTAAAATGTTCTGGTTTCGATCCCCAGTACCATTAAAAAAAACACACAAAAAAACGGTATGGTGGCACACACCTGTAATCCCAGCACTCCAGAGGCTGAAGCAAGATTGCCAAGTGTTCAAGGTCAGCCTAGGCTACACAGTGAGTTCCTGGCTGCCTAAACTACATAGACCCTGTCTCAAAAAAGAAAAAAAGAAAAAAGTCCTCCAAGAAAATATCCTAGAAACACTCTACCTTGTTTTTCAGAACTTTATCAGGCTTTTAAATAAAGCATATTATTGGACCATCTATAGAAATTGCTTAGAAACCTGAGTTTGGTGATTCACGCCTTCAGCCCCAGCACTCTCAAACCTGAGGGAGGAGGATTGAAAGTTCAATCCACCCTGGGCACTTTAATGACTTAGCAAGACCCTGTCTCAAAATAAAAAATGGGTGAGCACATAGCTCAGTGCAAGTTCAGACAACTCAGAAGATCCTTTCCTTATCTTGGGGAAATTTCCAACGTTGTTAAATTTTACAACCAAATTTTGACAAGTTAGACATTGATGCTTTGGGTTTATTTGTGTGATGAACAGTACAGATTGAAACCAGGGGATGTGAGGGCGATCTGGCTGCGATATCTGTCACCCCATTGATTGCCAGGGCTGATTCAGCTGGTCTGGTTAGCTAGGCGGATGTCCCCTTCCTCCCTCACAGCTCCATGTACATCCTTCCCCAAGCTGCGTGCTCCCTCAAAAAGGACACCACCCCAACAGAGGTGGTTGGTTTCCTCGGTCAAGGGTATAGGAGTAGCTGCGCTCCCCTGCTAGGACCTCCAAACAAGCTCTCAAGATTGAAGCCAGGAATTTGCACTAAGCTATATCCCTAGCCCCTTTTTTAATTTTTAATTTTGAAGCAGTGTCTTCCTAGATTGCTTAGTTGACTAGACTGGGTTCTAACTTGCAATTCTCCAGCCTTGGGCCCCCAGAGTGTTGGAATTGCAGATATGCGCCTCTGTGCCAAGCAATACATCACTTTCATGATTTGGAGCCATAATGGTGTCACTTGCCACAGTAGCATGTTTACTAGGCCTATTACTTGGCAGTATTTCTGTGAGGATATGGTAGCTTTTGAACTCCCTCAAAAATACTAAGAGGAGGGCCGAGGATTTAGCTCAGTGGTTCTGCTGCCTGCCTCGCAAGCTCAAGGACCCGAGTTCAATCCCCAGTATCCAAAAAAAAACAAAAACAAAACTAAGGGAATACCTGGGTGTGGTTGTGCATGCCTGAAATCCCAGCATTCAGGAGATGGAGGCAGAATTACTGTGATTTGGAGGCCAACCTGGGCTAAATAGCTCAAGCCCATCCTGAACTATATAGTGAGATGGTGTCTCAAAAACAAATTTAAAATACTAAGGATAGCTGAGATCTGGAATTGACTTAGTCTCTGAAAACCCTTTGCTTGTCCTAATCTCCAGTCCTGATCGTTGTCCACAGTCCCCCAGAGCAGTAAACAATGTTGAGTCCTAGCAGATAGTCAGGGTGGCTCATAATGGGTGTCAGTTGGCTGGCTAGATTCCAGTCTGTTTCTCTGTGGCAGGGAGAAAAACCTGGCTCTGAGAACCCAGAGGAAGCCTGTGCTGTGGTTCAGAGGAGGGTTTTGCGTTATTTTGCCCCTGCCTTGGTTGAGGGCCTGTGATTTAGGAGAGTACTTACTCAGTTACAGATGGTAGAGAAGTACTTCTACCCCACCCCGGGCACCTGTGCAATCCCCAGCAGTTCAGTGCAGTGCCTCTGGCCGGCCTGCTCCAGTCATGAGTTAAATATTTTATAATGTACTCTGGAAACATAACCTTTTAAGATCAGTTGAATAACTTTGGCATTGTACTTTCACATTTTCACGAAGTGCAAAAAAAGTACACTAAGTGGAAAGTAAGAGTTTGCCTATATGTTAACTGAAAATTCTAAGGAATAACTAACTCACTGTGTCCTAGTAAGCTAAAGGGGTAAAGGAGTGGTGTATTAATGTAAGGAACTGAAGAGAAAGGAAAATAGTGGTGGTTCTGCTATGTGCCAGCTTACATATGAAAAATTTTTTAACTTGGTCAAAAATCAGAATTCTACCAGGTATGGTGGTGCACACCTGTAATCCCAGCTACTACAAAGGCTGAGGTATAAGGATCATAAATTTGAGGTCAGGGGCCAGGGATTTAGCTCAGTGGTTTCACCGCCTGCTACAGAAGCGAAAGGACCTGAGTTCGATCCCTGGTACCAAAAAACAAACAAACAAACAAAAATAAATTTGAGGCCAACCTGGGCAATTTAGCAAGATTATTATTAATGACAAACATTGAGTTCTATGTGCCAGACACTCAGTAGATGACACACTTGGGTCAGAAAAAGAGCTGGGCAGGCAGCTGTTCGGTCCTGTAGGACTTGCCTAGCATGCATGAAGCCCTGGGTTCAGTCCCCATTGCTGCAAAATAAAAAAAGTAAAAAGGACTGGAGAAGTACCTCAGTGGTAGAGCACATAGCTGGCATGAGTAAGGAAGGCCCTGGGTTCAATCCCTAGTCACGAGGGAGAAAATCAGGAGTTAGCCATGATTTTGGCAAGTCATTTAACCTTTGTTCCCTCTGTAAAATAAGATGATGGTGTCTACGGGTTGTGGTGAAGATTTAATTAGTGTGTCATCTACTGAGTGTCTGGCACATAGAACTCAATGTTTGTCATTAATAATAATCTTCTGGGATGGGGATTAAGCTCAGCGGCACAGCACCCGCCTGGCAAGTGTAAGGTCCTGAGTTTGATCCCCGGTATCAAAATAATAATAAAATAATAATAATAATCTCCCAGTATTGCCAGCCAGATATCTGATCATTGATTCTTCCTCTCTCAACCATGAACTGCATCCTTTTAATCTCTTCTGGCTATATGACTAAGTGCCACAACCATAGTCCCAGCAACCATCGTAACTTCTGGATTATAACAACAGTTTACTGCCTTTGTATTACCTGGTTCCAATCCACTCACACATTAGCCAGAATGATTATTCTAAAATGTAATTCTACCAGGCCTGCTGCTGGACACTTGTAATCTATTACTCAGGAGGCTGAGACAAGAGGATTGCCATGAATTTGAGGCCAGCCTGGGCTACATAGTGAGTTCAAGGTCAACCTGAACTACATAACAAGACCATGTCTCAAATTTTTAAAAATCTAATTCTGATCTCTTCACTTTGCTACTTAAACCATTAATTGGTCCCATTGTCTTCAAGACAAAATCCAAACCACTTAGCATAGTATATCGACCCTTTCATGTTTGAACTCTGCTTTTCTCTACCCATTTGTTCACTCAAATGTACTTATCATCACAGCATATGCTGTTTTCTCCTTTACTCTGTACAACTCAGTTGGAATGTATTCTGACATGCCTTCCCTGATTCCTTTACCAGCTTTTCTTCTTTGTTTTCTCTTTTTCCATGTCTTGAGTTTATAAGTTTACATCTATAATAGCACAATTTATTTCTATAATAGGTTGTGATAGCTTGTTCGTATTTCTCCTCCATTACATTTTTAGTTGCCTGGAGCTTGGATCTTTGACTTTTTTTTAGTTAGACAATTAATTAGCTAGAGAGAAAACAATGAAGCACCCCACTTGGCTGACAGGAAGAAGCAAGAGTCTTCTAGGACTGGCAATTGAGAAAGATCCAGTTGCTGTGTGTTTCCATCATTTTTCCATGGCAGAATGAATGGCAGAGATCTGCAAACTCACTTCGCTGGAGCCAGGTTATCTTATGTCCCATGACAGAGTTGCTTGCAGGACTGTCGTTGCCACAGATGTTGGCTGAGCCCCACACAAATGGAGTGCTAATTTGTTCCCTCACATCTTATCACAGTCTTCAGGGGAAAGAGGCACTGCCATGTGCTCTTGGCCAGAGTCTCCTTCCAAGGTTCCTGTGTGGTTGACCACGTCCTGCTGGATACAACTCTTGTCACAGCTTGCAGCAGGGTTGAGATAGGATTCATTTTGGTCTGAGGAACCTGGTGGTGAGCACTGAAGGGACAAATGATCAATTTGTCTGTGATATCACAGTGATTCTACACTGGATAAGATGAGAAGAAATCCTGCAGGCACTGATCAGGTGATTTTTATCACAGGGACACTATAATAACTTTTCAGAATGCAGGGAGACAACTCAACGGAGCCACGCTCACACCCCAGCCAGCTGCCTTCACCCTCCGTCTGTGCCCGGGCACCGCTCATTTTGGCCCCTCTGGGTCTTGACTCTTTTACCATTGTATTCCCAGTGTCTGGTATAATGTCCAGCATGTAAATGTCTAATAAATATTTCTTGAAAAAATACTTATGCTAATAACAATAATATTGTCTTTTTTTTTTTTTTTTTTGAGACAGGGTCTCGCTATGTAGTGCAGGATGGCCTCAGGTCTAGGTGATCCTCCTGCTTAAGCCTCCCCAGTGCTGGGATTACACTTTAAGTATATATTGCTTCTGTGCCTTTTGGCTAAGATCAAGTGTAGTAACATTTTAAGTGTACAATGTAGTGCCATTAAGCATATGTACAGTATTATATAAGTATCACTGCTATGTGTCTAAGTGTTCCATAGCTGAAGCTGAAACTGTAACCATTTAGAAATAGCTCCTACTCTCTTTCTCTACCCCGTTAGCCTCTACTATCTGTCTATTCTAGATACCTCATATAAGTGGAATCATACAATACTTGCCCTTTTTTGTCTGACTCATTTCACGAGCATGACAATTTCAAGGGTACGCCACGTTGTAGTGTGTATCAGTATTTCCTTCCTGTTATGGCTGCATGTTGCATCATCTGTTTGTTCCTCATTTTATCCATTCCTGTTGATGGACACTTGGGATGCTGTTAGCATTTGACTGATGTGAATAATCCGAGTATGCAAAAAGGTGAACACATCTCCTGAGACTTTGCTTTCATTTCTTTTGGCTATAAAAGAAGAATTGTTGGATCATATGAAATTTCTAATTTTAATTTTTGGTGAGTGGTATTTTCCATAGCAGTCACACCATTTTATACTCTTACCAATAGTACATAAGAGTTTCAGTTTCTCTCACATCCTGGTCCTCAACACTTGTTATTTCTGATTTGTGTCTTATTTTGCTTGAATTTTAGAAGAGTTTTGTTGTTGTTTTCATTTTTCTTTCTTTTTTAGAAGGGGCTCACTATGCTGTTCAGGCTGGCCTTGAACTCACTATGTAGCCCAGGCTGTCCTCAAACCCACAGCAATCCTGCCTTAGCCTCCAGAGTGCTGAGATTATAGACCTGCACCACCACACCTGGCTTTGGAGGTTTTTTGGATCCATTCTAACTGATATGAGGTAGTCTCTCCTTATGCTTTTGCATTGCTTTTCCCTAATGACTAAAACTGTTGAATATCTTTTCATGTGCTTATTTGTCATCTCTTCTTTGAAGGGATTTGGACTCAAGTCCTTTACACATTTTCTAATATTTTTCTTTTGGTACCTGGGCTCGAACTCAGGACCTTGCACTTTCGAGGCAGGCAGCAGAACCACTGAGCTAAGTCTCCGGCCCTAATATTTCATTTTTGAGTTGAAGAAATTCTTCATATTCTCTCCATATTAGTTTCTTATCTGATATATGACTTGCAAATATTCTCTCCCATTATTTGGGTTGGCATTTTACTGTTCATAGTATTCTTTGATGCACAAAAGTTATTAAATATTTTTTTCCAATGGAGAGAATTAAGATTTTACACATGCTTGGGCCAGGGATTTAGCTCATTGTTTTCGCTGCTTGCTGTGCAAGTGCAAGGACCCGAGTTCCATCCCCGTTACAAAAAAAAAAAAAGAAAAAAAGATTTTACACATGCTAGGCAAATACCCTACCTATGAGCTGTATTCCCCAAACCATGTGTTTAATTTTTTTTTTTTTTTTTTTTGGTACCGGGATTGAACTGGGGACCTTGTACTTGCAAGGCAGGCGCCGGAACCACTGAGCTAAATCCCTGGCCCTATGTGTTTAATTTTTATGAAGTTCAGTTTATCACTTATGTTTTTGGTGTCGCATCCCAGAAATCATTGCAATCCAATGTCATGAAAAAACTCCCCTCATTTTCTTCTAAGAGTTTTTAAAGTTTTACTCTCAAGTTTAATTAATTTTGTTCAGTCTTCAACACCACACAACCCATAATACCCTCTTGATGTTTTGTTTTGTTTTATTTTGAGACAGAGTCACACTAATATAATTCAGACTTGTCTTGAACTCACTAAGTGTCCCAGACTGGCCTCAAACTCATGACAGTTCTCCTGCCCCAGCCTCTGGAGTGCTGGGATTACAGGTGTACACCACGATGCCCAGCAATACCCTCTTGAAATGGAGGGTTTGGGGTTTTTTGTTTTTGTGTTTGCATTTGCTGAGAACTTCATGCTTGCTAGGCAGTCACTCTGCCACTGAGCTAAATCCCCAACCTCCTCTTTGATGTTGTTGTTGTTTTGAGGCAGGTGTTTGCTATGCAGTCCAGGCTGGCCTCAAATTCATGGCTTTCCTGCCTTAGCCTCACAAATGCTGGGATCACAGGTGTGCGCCACCAGCCCCGCCCTCTCCTCATGATCTTTCTGCCTTGGCCGCCTGAGTTGTTGAGATTACAGCTGTGTACCACCACACCTGACTCCTTATTTTTATTTTATAATTGAGGGAATGATCTTGGAAAAATTCATGATCTGAAGGAATTTCAGTTAGTTACTAGGAGATTAAGGACTTAAATCTATCTAATTAAAAAATTAGAAATAAAACCAGTCCCCAGGAAAACATTTTTTTACAGGAAATTGAACCCAAACTGAAGCACTGACTGAAACAAAAATTTACAACCCTACAAAGTTGGAACTCCTTAACCTTCTCTCTCTCTCTCTCTCTCTCTCTCTCTCTCTCTCTCTCTCTCTCTCTCTCTTTCTTTTCTCACAGAATCTCACTATGTATCCTAGGGTGGCCTTCAATTCATAATCCTTCTGCCTCAGCCTCCTAAGTGCTGAGATTACAGGTGTGTGAGTTCGAGGAAACTGAGACAAGAATAAATTGAGTAGCATGTTCAAGGTCCCTCAGCCTGTTACTCAAAGCCAGGCTTTATTCCATTATTTTATGCTGCCCATCATGGAAAGTGGGTTTTGGTATATTTTACTTATTTATTTTGGCTTTTTTGAGACAAGGTCTCACTATGTAGCCCAGGCTGGCCTCAAACTCATCCTGATCCTCCTGCCTCAGCCTCCCGAGTGCTAGGATTACAGGTGTCCACTGCCATGCCTGGCTTAGTATTTTTCAGACTTTTCAAACTAGACTTTAGCCAGGTGTGGTGGTCTGCACCTGCAGTCCCAGTGACTTGGGAGTCTGAGTCTGGAGGATCACTTGAGCCCAGGAGTCAAGGCCCACCTGGGGAACATGGCAAAACTCCATCTCTTAAAGCAAACAAAAATAAATACTAACATTCAGATTCAAAAATCTCTTGCTACTTGGGAAATTCTAATTAACTCCTGAAGAAACACCTACATTTTATCATGAGTTTGCCACCAAGAAGACATTTTATAATTTTAGCTTTTATAGTTTATAATTTGAAAATATGGTATTTTCTCATTTCTCATATATGAAATCATATCATAGTATTGGACCTTCTTTTTCCAAACTATCCCTACACATATACCACTTTTTAAAGTCATTGGTTTACTTGGGACCATACTCATAAGTGAAATAAACTGGATACACGTGTTTAAATATCACATTGTTTCTTTTACCAAAAGGGTAGTTAAGGACCAAAATGTATAGGAGATATTGTAAAATAGGAAGAAAATATTCAAATGAGAAGAGGAACAGGGAGGGGAGAGGGGGAAAGGAAGGAAAGAAAACAACAAAAAAAGAATAGATGGAATCAAAGCTTTTGTAAATAAGGAGGGAAAGGGGGGGATGGGATTGGGGGAAAAAAAAGAATCAAGATATATCATGCACAGGTACAAAAATTCCCTATGATAAATGTGATCATGCTGTATACCTTAAGTGTACCAATAAACTTAATTAAAGCCAGGGATTTAGCTCAGTGGCGCTGTGCCTGCCTGGAAAGTGCAAGGTCCTGAGTTTGATCCCTGGTACTGGAAAGAAAAAAGACTTTATTAAAAATAAAAAAGGACCAATGGAAGTTTTATTTTGCACTTGATCTTAGCCAAAAGGGCGAGAAGTGATGAGAATTTTATTTTGAGCAAAAAGAAAAATTACAGGCTTACAGAGAGAATGAAGAAAAAAGCACTAGCAGATCTTATTCAACTGTCATTTATGGAGAAACCTCATTACAGCCAGCACTGCCCTAGGTCCTGAGGAAATAAAATATGACACAACTTTTGCCCTTATGGAAATACCTTGAGAAATGTCCTTTTAGGCAGTGGTGTCTCACCGTGTAGTTCTGGCTGGCCTTGAACCCGCAGTCATCTTCCTGGTGGGATTACAGGTGCCACCAGGCCCAGCCCACACTAACTGTTAATAACGACACAGGCCAGCAAACAGGACAGTGGTTAAAACCTGTTCTGGCTTCAAGAAGTAACTGACACTGTATACATTTGGCCCATTTTCTCTGATTCTCATAAGAAATGCTTAGACTTCACCATCTTGCAGGCGAAGACCACACTCTCTGCCCAGTGGAGCAGCTCACCAAGGGCTATGGCTTTTCCACCTGGAGAGTTTTGTCCTAGAGTGCCTGACTCAGCACAGTGAGAGTGGCAGTTGAAGTTATTTATGCAGAGCTGTGACAGAACTACGGGGTCTATGGAAGCATTTGTAAGAGTAATGGAACTGCAGTTGAAGCAACTAAACGTCTTTAAAGTTTGATTGATTGATGGTGCTACTGGGGATTGAATCCAGGGTCTCACACCTGCTAGGCAAACTCTCTCTCGCTGAGGTACATCCCTAGCCCCCGCTTAAAAAGTTAATTTTTAGGGGCTGGGGATTTAGCTCAGTGGTTCTGCTGCCTGCCTTGCAAGCTCAAGGTACGGAGTCTGATCCCTAGTACCAAAAAAAAAGTTAATTTAAAAAAATTTTTACATTTTGAGAGAAGCTCTAGCAGTTAGCCAGACTAGCCTCAAACTCTCCACCTTCCTGTCCTCTGCCTCCAGAATAAGTGGGATTACAGGTGTAGATGCACTACTCTGTTCTGAGTTAAACCCATTTCTGCAGCGTTGAGATTTTATTTTTAGGTGATCAGTAAAATCTTCCTGAATAGAATTACTGGTGAGGAATTTTTAAATCAAATTTGGTATTTTCCCAAGCCACTTCCACCGCGATGTGCGATGGGAACCACGCGGTTACAGGGCAGTAAGCAGTCAGTGCGGGAAGCATTCGGGCTCTAGAGCAGTCACTTTGCTCCTCCCAGGCCCTTCTCAGTTTTGCCCTCCAGCCTGAAGACGAGATGATCTAAGCCCGGGTTCCCTCGGGCTGTTCTCCGGGACCAGCCTCGTGCTACTCAGCCTCGCTGCTGGACTTCAGGCTGGACAGGAGGTTGGAACAACGGATCGCGCTGTGTCAAGTGCTTACACTAACAGTGTGCTCTCTGGGGGTGCAATGTTTTGGGGTCAGTTATCAGCAGAATCACTTGCCTCCTGCAAAGCACCGATAGCTAAGCTCTGGAAGCGCAGATCTGTTTTGAAGTCCTAAGTAATTTCTCGCACCAGATGCTGGAGAGGGAGTTTGAGAATAAGAAGTTGAGTGGACTTTTTTTTTTTTGGTCTCGGGGATCGAACTAGGGACCTTCCGCTTGCGAGGTGGCGGAACCACTGAGCTAAATCCCTGGCCCAGAGGGCTTCTGATAAGGTCTAATTTCACAGAGGGCACAGTCCCATGCCTGTAACGATGAAGTTTCTCCACCCCTCCAGTAGAGGGCGCACTCGAGCGGGCTTTGTAGCCCGTTGTTTCCTGGGTGCTTCACCACTGGTGAGTTTGCGGGCGGTCTGCTTTGTAGAACCCATGGTATAGGCACCTCCTTACTAACCCTTCTTTGGCTGCAGCTCTGCGAGGGAGCAGCAGTGCTGGCATCAGAGGCAACGGCCACAGCTACAAACACAATTCTGGAGTAGGGTAGATCGTATAGAGCATTTTACTCTGACAGATGGAAACCCTGCTAGCTCTGTGTGTGTGTGTGGGGGGGGATAAACCCAAGGGCCTTGATCATGCAAACATTTTGCCAGGGAGCCATATCCCCAGCCCAAGGGATAGTTTTCTTTCTTTCTTTCTTTTCTTTTTCTTTCCTTCCTTCCTTCCTTCCTTCCTTCCTTCCTTCCTTCCTTCCTTCCTTCCTTCCTTCCTTTTTTATGGTACCGGACATCAAACTCGGGTCCTTGTACTTTCAAGGCAGGCGGCAGAACCACTGAGCTAAATCCCTGCCCCCAGGGATACTTTTAAGTAGGGGAGCGATATGATCTTTCTGATGTAGTAACAAAATCAGTGACTGCTCTGATGATACTAGACAAAAGGGGGACAAGATGGAAACATGAAAAAGCAGTTGCAAGGCTACTAAAATAATCCAAATTAACGATTATAGTAGTGAAAGGCAGGTGAGTACAGAATTCTGTAAGACAGGGCCAGTGAAACTTGTTGGTGGATTGGAGAGAAAAGCGAGTCCAGGATGAATCCAAGATCATAGCTCCGAATAAATGGATAAACGGCGTTGTCATTAATTGAAAGGAGACAGAAAGGTAGCTTGGGGAGTTGGGGGATATGGTGGCGATGATTAGAACTAGGAGCTTAGTTTTTCATTGTGTCAAGTTTGAGATGTCTATTATACACTTATGTAGGCAATTGGATATTATATGTCATTTTTTGTAGCCGCCGTTTTGCATCCTGCAAGTGCTCTACACTGAGCTATGCTGACACTCTTCCCTCTTGTAGTCCTTACAGTAGCCATATGAGGGTCGGGGGACTGTACTAGGGATTGAATCCAGGGAGTGCTGATCTACACCCCCAGCCCTTTTTATATTTTTATTTTGAGACTTGCTCTCATTGTATTGCCCAGGCCAGCCTGGGATTTGCCATCCTCCTGCCCCAGCCCCTTGAGTGGGTAGGATTACAGGCATGCCCTACTGCGCCAGCGGATTTGTTTGTTCTTCTGTGTATCCCATCTTACAGGTGAGGAAACAGAGGGTTGAGGTAACTTGTCTATCATACAACTAATAAAGTGGGAGAACTAGAATATAAATCTAGGCAGTTTGACTGCGGCAGTTTTACCTAATAGCTAAGTAGTATTGAGTCTGAGTGCTTGGTACAGAGTAATAGGTATTGATAAAATATCTGTTCCTCAATGAATGAATGAATGAACAAAATACATACAGCAAGCTGCCTTCCTGGGAGTCCTCTTCTGCTTGCCTATTTTCTGGGTGATCTGCACTGTTGTTAAAATAGGGAGTTAAAGTTAAGGAGGAATGGCTTATGTTAGTGATCACGACTCGGAGGTTTATCATCGGAACAACCGAACACGGCCCCCCTCCTTCAGTTCTCATGTAACTTTAGCAGCTCCACTCCGTCCCCCGTGGTACTGGATTTTGAACTCAGATCTTCACACTGAGCTATATGCCCAGCTTTTTAATTTTTTTGAGCCAAGGTCTCCCTGTGTAGTTCAGGCTGGCCTCAAACTCACAGTGATCCTCCTGCCTTAGCCTCCTAGACTGCTAGGATTGCAGGCGTACACCACGTCACCCAAGTTAGCACATTTATTTATTTATTATTTTTTTGGTACCAGGGATTGAACTCGGGACCTTGTGCTTGCGAGGCAGGCGGTGGAACCACTGAGCTAAATCCCCGACCCCTTATCAATTTATTTTTGCGACAAGGTCTCCTTAAGTAGGTCAGGCTGTCCTTGAACTATGTAGCCTCTTAGAACTTGAGGCGGTCCCTCTGTCAGCCTCCTGACTGCTGAGGTTATAGGTATGTTTTTTCCACCGCGCCTGCCACTCTTTTTCTTTTTTGGTACCGGGGATCGAACTCCGGTCCTTGCGCTTGCAAGGCAGAGCGGCGAAACCACTGAGCTAAATCCCCGGCCCTGGCCACATTTATTTTTAACAGGAGGAAAACTATAAGGTAGCCCAATTTCTGCTTTAGGGGACAATGACTGTGGAATAATCAAATTATCAGATTTGGCTGGCGAAACCGCAGGCACGCAACTCGCTCTGGGAAGCTTTGCGGGTTCCGCCGCGCCTGCGCCCTGACGCGGGGGAAAGTGCCAACTGCGGCTGCGCATTCGGCGGTGCGGCCCTCCCCAGTCACGTGTCGGAGGACCGCAGCGTGGCGGCGGCCGTGTCTGTAGCGACGGCAGGCCGTAGGGCAGTCAGGAGGTTTCCGGTTCCGGTGTAACGTTCGGCCTCCGTCTCAGGGGCTGAAGTTTGTGAGGTGAGTAGTGGCCCCCGGCCGGGGAGGATATTCTCTGGTCCGAGCGACTGGGACCAGGGCTGAGCCCCAGGAAAGGATACCGGCGGGAGAGTTGGGAGGGAAAGCGACTGAAAGAAGTGGCCGGTTTTGTGGAGAAGGGGCTGGAATGAGATTGCTGGGAGGAAAAGGGCGGGGGCGGGAAGGGGACAGCTTGGGGAGACCGGCTCCGAGGTGAGGAGTTGGGGAGGAACAGGGGGAAGAGGCCAGGTGGAAAGGCAGAGGGAGCAAAACTAGAAGAATGGGGGTTTCTGGGGGAAGCTGGGGCTCTGGCCAAGAAGAGTAAAGGACTCCTTCAGAAGATTGCTACCTGCTCATTCAGAGGACATGAGCCTGTCTTAATCTCTCACATCCCGACTACTACACAGCAGAGTAATTGTTGAGCATTTGATCTCTGGCAAAGCAAGTTATTGTTGGAAACTCTTCTTCATCGGCTGTTTAGTTTTCACATCTTCGTACTGAGGTTGGGTTGAACTTGAATACATTTGTTAGTATACTAGTTGGACGCACAGTTCATCAGCTAATATTGGTACTTCATTTATTGCATGGCTTTTCAAGTTCCTTGTACTTTCTGATGCAATTCTAGTGGAATGTAAGCCCCATTAAGGTGAGAGTTCTTGTGTGTTTTGTTCACTGCTGTATTCATCCTCAGCAATCACTACACAGATTAAGTAGTTACTTAATATTTATTGAATGAGTTAACTACTATGTAGATATGCCAGGTGCTCTCAGTTCGTAAGATGAGTAAACATGCTTAGAGGAATTAAATTGCCTAAGGGCTTGTTAATGGTGGGGCTTGGTGTCCCCCGATGTTCAGCGAGCTCTTTTCTTCACTCTTTTGGGAGCCTGGATGTGCTTCTGTATCCTTTTTGGGGATTGCATATGTTTCTTGGGGGTTTTTTGGTACTAGGGATCAAGCTCGCAACCTTGTGCTTGTGAGGCACTGAGCTAAATCCCCAACCCTGTATATGCTTCTTTTGAACAATGTATGTTTAGTATGTAGATATCTCATGATTGTATAATAGAAACATCATGAAATTATTTATATAATTTGTTTTTGTTGTTTGAGACCTGGTCTCACTATGTAGTTCAGGCTGGCCTTGAACTCCCAGCAATCCTCCTGCCTCAGCCTCCGAGTGTTGGGATTCCAACTGTGCAGCACCATGCCCAGCCCTTCATATAACTTGTTGCTTAGGCCGAAACTCGTTCACTTAGTTTCATGGCTTTAAATAACATATATGTATATCACTATTTGGCAGCAGATCTTATAGAGGGTAAACCTGTCAGGAATGTAGAAGTCAGGGCCGAGGATTTAGCTCAGTGGTGCCATGGCTGCCTGGCAAGTGCAGGTCCTGAGTTCGATCTCTGGTACCAAAAAGAATGTAGAAGTTAGCTGGGTGTGGTGGCACATGCTTGTAATCCCAGCATTCAGGAGGGTGAGGCAGGAAGATCACAGGAGTTCAAGGCCAACTCGAATTACAGAGGGAGACCCTGTCTCAAAAACAAAAAGTAGAAGTTAATCAAACTGTAGCTTTTAGAAGAATAAATGTCTGAAATCATCTTCGGGGCCGGAGATTTAGCTCAGTGGTTCCAGCGCCTGCCTCACCAGGCACAAGTTCCCGAGTTCCATCCCTGATACCAAAAAAAAAAAAATCTTCAAAGATTGATTCCCAGATCACATTGCGATTAGTGGCAATCCTAAGAAGTTAGCTTAGAAGTTGAGGTCAGTGCAGTTTATTGACTATTACCTGATATAGTCGATAAATAAATAAAATTTTCTCAGTGCTTGGGCAATTGTTTGAGATTTAGGGAGGAGAGCAAATGTAAACATGAATAACACTGAAATTTTATACCAGCTTGCATTCAGAAGTAAAGATGTGTCATGGAAAGTCCTTTATGATACTGTTTCTCTGCTGAGCTAAAAAAAATTAGAAAAATAAAGGTAAAAAGAATCCAAAGTGAAGGTACTCTTGTGAGCTGAGGGATTACTCTTATCAAGTCAGCTGAAAAACTATAGAGAATGATACAAGATAATCTGTGTATAAAATTCCCACTGGCATGTATGAAAAACTAGAGAAATGTGACAGAATATTCTTATGGATTCTGAGGTTTTATACCTGATGACTGACCTGGTTAAACCTTCCTTATTTGTATTCCTTAGAAGAGAAACCCAAGGTCAGGGCTAGGTTAGGGAATAACCTGCTTGGAAGTAGGAAAAATAGAAAGGCTTTCCTCTGGATGAACTTTGTTATTTCTTCAGTCTTGGAAGTTGAACCCAGAGCCTTGCAAGCGCCCTACTATTGAGCTCCATCCCCAGCATTTTATCTGACAGTCTGGCTGAGTTTGCCTGGCCTGAAAACTGAGATCCTCCTGCTTTAGTCTCCCAAGTAGATGGAATTACAGGTGTGTACCACCATGTCCAGCTTGGATGGACTTTTCAGTCATGTTTTCATGTAATGTTTGTCAGGATTAAAGAGAAGCTAGAGCCAGGGATTTAGCTCAGTGGTTCCGCCACCTGCCTTGCAAGCACAAGGACCCAAGTTCGATCCCCAGTACCAAAAAAACAAATAAATAAATAGAAAGGAAGCTAGAACTCATTTCTCCAATCTAGGTTATTCTCAGAGGTTGTTACTCCACAGATGTCATTGAATGAGTGATACTGAGTTAGGGTTAAAAATTAAATAGAATCTATTTCCTTTGCTTAGAAGTATAGTTCTCAGGGAAAGTATTTCCTTGCAAATGAGGTAGAGGAATTTGCATAGGGATTGAGAATAAGTGTAGGGTAGGCATTCTTGATATACTAGGCATTGTTCTGGATCTTTTAAATTTTTTCATATTCTCTAACTTAACTCTTTCCTGGTTTCTTTTTAGGTGTAGTATTGAATCCCATTTGAGCTGTCATTCTCCTTTTTTGGGAAAATGGCACTGTCTAAGAGGGAGCTGGATGAGCTGAAACCATGGATAGAGAAGACAGTGAAGAGGGTACTGGGTTTCTCAGAGCCCACAGTGGTCACAGCAGCACTGAATTGTGTGGGGAAGGGCATGGACAAGAAAAAGGCAGCTGGTATGTATGACTTTTGATGTAACCTAGGGGACGATCACAAACACTGCTTTGAACATTCCCAAATTCTCCCTTTTAGGAGCATCTAAACAAAGGTCAGGCCCACATTTTATTTTTTCTTGCATTATAATGAAAATAGTTTAACATTTCTCCTATTGCTTATTTCTTGTCTTACTTATGGCATATGGTAAACCTCAGACTGACTCTCTGACCACCATACAGAGTCACCTATGTTAGATTCATTTAGGAAATATGCTAAAGTCAGAGAGACATATTCAGATTCAGCTTGACATCTCAGCACATGGAAGTCTCTAATAAAGTACATTTAAAAAGTTAATGGAGGTAGATTTTCCTAATAGTAGTCTACAACTTGTTATTTGGGAAAATTTTGAGTGAGTTATTTATCTTAAAAACTCTGATGCTTGGGCCGGGGATTTAGCTCAGTGGTTCCACCGCCTGCCTCGAAAGCAGAAGGACCTGAGTTCAATCCCCGGTACCAAAAGAAAAAAAAGAAAACAAAACTGATGCTTAACTTAAAACAGGTTGCACTGGGGCTATGCTGCTTCCATTCTAAAAAACTTATAACTGTATTTTTACTTCACACAGCAGGGTAATTTAATGTAACAAAATGCATGGGAATCCTACAAAGAACTTTTCTTTTTGGTACTGGGAATTGAACTTGGGACCTCATGCTTGCAAGGCAGGCGGTGGAACCACTGAGCTAAATCCCAGCCCTCTACAAAGAACTTTTAAAAAGACATTTCCCTCCTTCCTGTGGAAACAATTCCAGTGCTAGGGCCAGGGATTTAGCTCAGTGGTGCCATGCCTGCCTCACAAGTGCAAGGTTCTGAGTTCAATTCCTGGTAGAAAAAAAATTCCAGTGCTAGTATATGTTGCATACCTAGTACTGGACTCTATACTCTAACCTTTTCAATGCTACCATCTCTTTTCCTGGCAGACCATCTCAAACCTTTTCTTGATGATTCTACACTCCGATTTGTGGATAAACTGTTTGAAGCTGTAGAGGAAGGCCGAAGCTCCAGACATTCCAAGTCTAGCAGTGACAGGAGCAGAAAACGAGAGCTAAAGGTAGGTTCTGGTTCAGTATCTAATGAGCTCAGGAGTGTTTTCGATAACAAAGTTGTTGAATTTCCCTGGCTTATACATTTATATCCACCATTAGAATACCTAATGCTCAAGAGAGGTCCTTAGACTAAAGTAGAGGAAGTGAATTTGTATTAGCACCATGTTATGGTGATACACTAAGTTCATTTGAAATATTTTCAGAATTAATAGGACCTTTGTCCTGTTTTTATAGAGTTAGGAGTTTTGGTTCTCTTGTTTCTCCAGGTCCCTCCCTCCTTACTACTACATACAAGTTGATTGCACTAAAATTTTGTATCTTGATTTATTTGAAGTTTACTGAGTTGCTTCAGAATAGGAGTCCATTGCTACCTAAATTGTAGATCTCGTTGCTCATTTGTAGATAGATTTCTCTGCATTGCACTTGTAGATAGGATACCTAAAAACAATTATTATATACTCTTGAGAGCTTACTATTTTCTGTATAGCGTATTGCAGGTTATCTGGCTCCCTGGGGTACAAAGTGGCTGGCAGTACTCATTTTTCCTACTACACTTTGTATTCTGTTATTACTGATTGGTCGTGGCCTTTTTCAGTATTAGGCATGCCAATTAACTGATCCCTCTCTCATTTCACTCAAGTAACCAACCTCTCTACCACATTTCCCTCTGTTTCTCTTTTTTAAAAAGTTTCTGTGGTTTGCATCAAACCTTCCAAAGTACTTTTGATTTCTTGAGTATCCCATTGATTTCCAGAGACACAAAGAGTAGCTAAGCAATGTCTGCTTGGTTCTTTGACTAGGCTATGGAACCAATCAAAATAGAAATTCTTGTGCCTTCTATTTTTAGAGCATTTAGAGTAATCAGAGGAATGAGAGATAGTCTTGCCTTTTAAAAATTGGCAAATTATGGGGCCGGGGATTTAGCTCAGTGGTTTCGCCGCCTGCTGCGCAAGAGCAAGGACCCAAGTTCGATCCCCGGTACCAAAAAAAAAAAAGGCAATTTAAAAAAGATGGAGGGTTCAATAAAATGTAGTCACAAATTTTAAAATCTGAGTAGCAGTTCCATATAAACTTTAGGGTTGATTATAGAACTTCAAACTTACACTGAATTTTGTGACTTAAGGGGAAATAATTAATCCACAGTATACACAGATCTGTACATGAAGGTTATATTATGATAGAGCATAGTACCACTGTATAAGTGCTGAGACCATGCTATGAGTAGAGTGACTAGAGTGGGTGGGATTAGTAAAAATGGTTTCTTGAAGGAGGTGTCTAGATAGCCATGGGATATGGGTCCCATATTTGGTCCATTCAGGTCCCCACTCCACACAATATATTATGGGAGAGTCCTTTTTCTTGAACTGTAGGAGTTCCAGGAAGCGCTCGCCCCTGGCCGAGGATATGTCCTTGCAAAACACGAGCCCTCCTAGTGAAGAGGGGATGTCACCCAAAGCCTACCACCGGTGTGTACATTTGCTTTTTCCCATTGTCCCTTCCAGTTGGCCACTCTTGGTCCTATTAAATTCACCTTGCAAATTAGCCTATTTGAGTTCCAATTGTGAAAATAAAGTGTTACTGGGGAATACTGAGAAAGAGAAAGCCCCTGTCTTGGAAGAGCTTAGTTGGGAGAAACTACCACCACTGAAAGACCTAACACTCGGCAAACAATATTAACAATGTAGTTTAACTTAATATGAACCAAGCTCTTAAGTGCTAAGAAGATGTGAAACAAAAATTTGATCTCAGTGGTTAAGGTTATAATGAGGAGAACTTCCTGGAGGAGGTGAGTTTTAGACAGGATTTGAAATAGGGGTTGTGCAAAAGTTGAGGAAAAGCATTGCAAATGTGGGCAGTAGCATTTGCAATGACCTTGAGATGGGAACATTTATGAGAATATGGGGATAAAGTTTGCTTGACTGGAGTAGAACAATGAAGTTGAGTGAAATGGTCCACTTGGTGGAGAGTCTAGAAGACCCTGCTCTGGCAAGTAGTTATTTGCAAGGTTGCATCATATTCCCCTGGGAAAACCACAGAATGCTAGTAGGGGCTAGAATAATTCTTCCCTTCTCCCCAAGGAGAGGGATATAATATTTTTTTCATCTTGGGTTCCCCTAGGAGGTGTTTGGTGATGACTCTGAAATCTCCAAGGAATCATCAGGAGTAAAGAAGCGACGAATACCCCGTTTTGAGGAGGTAGAAGAGGAGCCGGAGGTGATCCCTGGGCCTCCATCAGAGAGCCCTGGCATGCTGACTAAGCTCCAGGTCAGTTACAGGGCACTGGAAGCACAGTGATTTCAGGAGTTGAAGTGAGAGGAGCAGGGGTCCATTCTTGCTGTGATCTTGATTTGAAATAGTATTTAGTATTTGGGGAAGTTTTTAATTCCCTGCTTTACATTTTAGTATTCCTTAATTTAACCAGGAGTATTCCAGTTAAGAATTACTGAAATTGTGTTTACTGAGTACCTACTGTGTGTCAAAGTATATTACATTATTTCCCCAATATCTAACTCCATTGGGTCATTGGGAAAATTAAATGATCAGAATTCAGCTTGATGCTGGGCATGATGGCACATGCCTATACAGTAAGTCCCTGACTTATGAACAAGTTCTGTTCCAGGAGAACATTCATAAGTCAGATTCTGTAAGCCCAACAAAGTGAGTCTTATACATATCTGACACAAATATACAATGTAAAGCATAAGAAAACCAAATATACTCACTCAAAAATGCTGTAAATAAACTATTTTTACTTTTACAATTACCTTAAAATGGTAGACAACATGAGCTACTTCTGCAGTTTGTTTGCATCCACAAATGTTTGTAATTTGAGGTCCGTTCATATCTTTGAAAGTTTGCAACTTGAATGTGCTTAAGTTGGGGACTTACTGTAATTCTAGCTACTCAGAAGACAGTCACAAGGATCATAAATTCTAGCCCTACTTGGGGAAATTAGCAAGACTGTCTCAAAAAGGTGGATGGCAAAAAAAAAAAAAGATGCCAGGCGTAGTGATGCATAGCTATAATCCCAGCACTCAGGAGGCTGAGGCAGGATGATTGCCTTGAGTTAGACGATGGCCTGAATTACATAGTGAGACCCTGTCTCAAAAAACCAAAACCAAAACAAAACAGAACTCATCTTGAATACAGAAAAGAATTTTCAGATATGCAAAGGAGATACAACCCATTCATAAATAATTTCAAGTTGACTTGTTTTTTATGTAACAAGTGTTTTTAAGGTGGATATTGTTCAATAATTTTGATATATATAAGCAATAAATATTTCATTAACCATTTTTAAAAATTGAGAACAGGTGTGATGCCACATACCTATATTTCCAGTACTCTTGAGAGGCTGAGGCAGGAGGATTATACATTTGAGTCCAATCTGGGCACTTCAGCAGTTTAGTCAAAATGAGAAGGGCTGGGAATGTAATTCAGTGTGAAGATCTTCAGTTCAATCTCTGGTACTGGAAAAAAAATTAAAGAAGGGAATAGCATAGCTATATAAATTTGGGGAGGGATAGAATACTATTTTATATGGATGGATGGATTTTATATATATGATTCTTGGGAGAAAAGGAATTAAGAATTTTTTTTTTTTTTTTGGTACTGGGGATTGAACTCAGGTCCTTGAGCTTGCGCAGCAGGTGGCGAAACCACTGAGCTAAATCTCTGGCCCTAAGAATTTTTTTTAAAAAGAATGGGCATGGAAGAATTTAATCCTCTTTTTTAATTAAAAAACTTCTGACTGATATAAATATATCACCTGGTCAAAAGGAATGTTAAAAGCCAATTTTGAAAAATATCTTGAAGCTAGGTGTACTGGTACATGCCTGTAATCCCAGCACTAGGAAGGCTGAAGCAGGAAGGTTGACACGTTCAGGGCCCGCCTTCATTACATAGTGAGCTTAAGGGCAACCTGTCTGAAAAAAACAAAAAATAGGGTCTTGCTTTATAGTGCAGGTTGGCCTTGAAACCATGGCCATTGACCAGCACTCCCAATTTCAGCACTCTGGGAGGTTGAGGCAGGAGGATTGCAAGTTTGAGCCCAACCTGGGCAACTTAGGAATTTAATGAGACCTTATCTCAAAAAAATAAATAAATAAATTTTAAAAGGGGCTAGAGATGGAGCTCAGGGTTCAATAATGAGTACCACCACCACAACAAATAAATTAAACCATTTTAATTTATTTATAATTTGTATGGGTTTTGTTGGGAGGTTTGCATGCATTATTTACATGTTCAAAATAGCCCTGTAAAGTACTATTTTCCTTCCTTTTAGACATTGGGAGGCTTAGAGATTAAGTACCTGTTCAACACAGGTAGAAAGTAACAGAGTTAAGAATCATACTCAGAAGGAGGGGAAGAAGGGTTGAAGGGAGGGGATTGGGGAAAAAAAGAATCGAGATATATTTGTACAGGGGCTGGGGATTTAGTTCAGTGGTGCCACCCCTGCCTGGCAAGCGCAAGGTCCTGAGTTCGATCCGGTACCAAAAACAAAAAAAAAGGATATATGTGTACAGGTACAAATTCCCTGTGATGAGGTGTGATCATTATGTATATCAAAAGAGTACCGATAAAATTAATAAAAGAATCAGTGAAGTTTGTGTCTTAAATCACCAGGTTATGTTACTATGTAACATACCAATCTTGCCTTGGGAAGAAGGTTGAAAAATTCTAGTGCTCAGATGTGTAGGTTTGTCTTTACTGTATTTTCTAGTCTGTGTGCAGGAAAAATATGTTGGAATCATGTGGGAATTTTTAGGTTGCTAGATCTGAGTGCATTTTGGGTTTAGCAGCCTGTATGGGAGAAATAAAAAGGAGAAATTAACACCTGTTCAATTTTTCCTACCTGGAAAGCAGATTAAACAGATGATGGAGGCAGCAACACGACAAATCGAGGAGAGGAAAAAACAGCTAAGCTTCATTAGCCCCCCGACACCTCAGGTACTGTGGCCATGTTATTCTTTGGTACTTTTCTTGCCAGCCATTCAAATGAGAATTCAAAAGGTTCCCCTCCACAGTCATCTACCATAGTCTGCGTGGGGTGTATGTGTGTGTAGATCTGTCTGCCTATTTCAATCCCTTTGACTTCTCTCTCTGACAGCCAAAGACTCCTTCTTCATCCCAGCCAGAGCGACTTCCAATAGGCAACACTATACAGCCTTCCCAGGCTGCCACTTTCATGAATGATGCCATTGAGAAGGCAAGGAAAGCAGCTGAACTACAAGCTCGAATCCAGGCCCAGCTGGCACTGAAGCCAGGGCTCATTGGCAATGCCAACATGGTGGGCCTAGCTAATCTCCATGCCATGGGCATTGCTCCCCCGTGAGTATAGATTCATGGAATCTTTTGTCATATTTGAAGCTTAAGAAGTAGTACCTTTGAATGTTACTGATTCTCTTTTTTCGAAGAACCTAAAGTATCTCTTACAGTTGTGTAGTTCATATGATCTGTAAATACTGATTGAATTTCTTGGTTTCCTTGTTTTAGAGTTGTTATCTTTTTATAATTGGTAGAACTGAGAGTACCATTATTTGTTTAATATTGGAGCTAGCAATAGAACCAGGTCCCTGAGTTTTGTTTTTTGTTTTTTGGTACTGGGGATTGAACTGGGGACCTTGCGCTTGCAAGGCAGGCGGCAGAACCACTGAGCTAAATCCCCAGCCCAGGTCCCTGAGTTTTTAATCCAGGGGTTTACCCATTAAACAACATTGAGTAAGAACATATCTAAGGATTCTCTACAACTAGGCAAAGATGTTAGACTGTAGCTTTAGTGTTTCTGATTGGCCTGGCATCACATGACTGACTTGAGAATGTAAGAATAGGAGGTGGGTATATAGCTCAGTGATAGCATGCATGCAACCCTGGATAAGAGTCCCAGGACTGCAAAAAAAAAGAGTAAAAAATGATAGGATTACAAAATCTCAATATAATTTATAAATTAATTTCATGTGATTATACTTTAAATATGCAGTTTACTGTGTGGTGTTTTGCAGTGCTAGGGATTGAATCTGGGGCCCTGCACATATTAGGCAAGTGCTCCATGACTGAGCTACATCCCCAGCTCCAATTTGATATTTTTACACTTAATCTTACCCAAAAGGCTGAGATTCAATCCAGTTTGATGTTTTTTAGTCAAGATTTTATTATTATTATTATTATTTTTTTTTTTTTTTTTTTGGTACCGGGGATCAAACTCGGCTCCTTGAGCTTGCGTAGCAGGTGTTGAAACCACTGAGCTAAATCCCCAGCCCCAAGATTTTGTTATTCATTGATGGGGTTGTTGTTCCTAGAATTATTTTACATTTTATTTTGTTTGATTTTTTTATTGCATTATTGTTCTGTGTAGGAATTTTTTGTGTGTGGTCTTTTTCAGGAAAGTAGAGTTAAAAGATCAAACGAAACCTACACCACTGATCCTAGATGAGCAAGGACGGACTGTAGATGCAACAGGCAAGGAGATTGAGCTGACACACCGCATGCCTACACTGAAAGCCAATATTCGCGCTGTAAAGAGGGAACAGTTCAAGCAGCAGCTCAAAGAAAAGCCATCAGAAGACATGGAGTCCAATACTTTTTTTGACCCCCGAGTCTCAATTGCCCCTTCCCAGCGCCAGAGACGCACTTTTAAATTTCATGACAAGGGTAAATTTGAGAAGATTGCTCAACGATTACGGACAAAGGTATCTGGCCTAGAGTATAACCCAGAATTTACAAGAAGTTAGGAAGCTGACAGAAAGTACTGTGATTTCAGTTCTATTTTGGGGAATTAGATAAACAGGTGATTTAAAGCAGGTATTTCATGTTTTAAATACTATATTTATTCCTGGAATACTTGATTTTTGCTGATTTCTCTTCCTAATTACTTTCTACTTAAGTGGAAATAAATTGAATTTGAAATTTTTCACCTACACTGACAGTGGAGAGAAATAATTCAAAACTTTTTAAGTGACTAAGAAAAACTAGCCTGGTGTTAATATTTGAGGCAAACAGTCTACACACCTGGAGAGTCGATTGACTGTGTGTTTAGTTTTCCCTTCTCCTTTTTGTTCTTCCAAAGTGATTTCATTAGATTAAATTTCATTTCTGCATATCTGCTACAGGCAGACACTGAAGGTGAAATGAAGGGGATGGGGATAGATGTGTGTAAGTAAAGGATAAAATAAAGCAGAGCACCTCTTTTTTCCTATGCTTTCAGTAGTTGAACTCATATTACACGTAAAGTTCAACAAGGGGTATTAAAAATTTGGGCTTCTACCAATTGGTTGTTTCCAATTTATCTTCCTCTCTTGGTTTATCTTTAGGCTCAACTGGAGAAGCTGCAGGCAGAGATTTCACAGGCTGCTCGAAAAACAGGCATTCATGCTTCAACTAGGCTTGCCCTCATTGCTCCTAAGAAAGAGCTAAAGGAAGGAGATATCCCAGAAATCGAGTGGTGGGACTCTTACATCATACCCAATGGCTTTGACCTGTGAGTTTGTTAGTTAATACCTTTGAATATGGCTATACTTGTTTGTTCAGTTTTGTTTGCAGGACTAGGAATTGAACCCATGGCCTTTACACTGAGCTACATCCATGGCCCTTATTAATTTTTAATTTTTTATTCTTTATTTTATTATTTTATTTTTTTGGTACCAGGGATCGAACTCAGGTCCTTGCGCTTGTGAGGCAGCCGGTGGAACCACTGAGCTAAATCCCTGGCCCTAATTTTTTATTTTGAGACAGGGTCTCATAACTCACCAAGTTTCCTAGGCTGGGCTTGAACTTGCAGCCTTCCTGCATCAGCCTCCTAGAGTGTTGGGGGTGGGTAGGCATCCGCTGCTGCCACCACATTCAGCAGTCTTAGGTTTTTCTTACCCTTCCTTTTTCAGCCTCTGTCCCTGGATCTTATTTCAGCTAATGAAAGGTGCCAGGGATTTAGCTCAGTGATTCCGCTGCCTGCCTCGAAAGCACAAGGACCCGAGTTTGATCCCCAGTACCCAAAAAAAACAAAATCAAATCAACTAATGAAAGGATATGCTGTCTGTCAGTGGCTTTAGGATAGAAAAAAAATTGAGAATGACTGGTGGAGAGTGCATCCAGCCTTAGTGAGACACAGTGTTCTCATCCTAAAAATTAAGTGTAATCCAGTTTTGTGTTATAGGTATGTAAGTGCCGAAAACATTAAAACATAGAGAATGGGGGTTTTTTTTCCATTGTTTTTCTGAGACTCCTCTCTTGGCATCATCTTTACCCACATATCCTGTTGTTTCTCCTTCCTCCAATTTTAGTACAGAGGAAAATCCCAAGAGAGAAGATTATTTTGGAATCACAAATCTTGTTGAACATCCAGCCCAGCTCAATCCTCCAGGTAACGTACAGGTTACACAAGGCTCTGGACCAGCATTATCCAGTAGAACTTAGCTATAGCTGCAGTCTTGCACACCACCACTGCACACCTGCCCATCTTTGATCTTTTCTTTGTCTTCAGTCTTTCCCTTTTTTTTGGTAGTACTGGCAACTGAACCCAGGGGCTCACACATATCAAGCAAGTGCTTTACCACTGAAGTGTATCTCTAGCTCTTTTTTAAATTAATTTTTTGCTATACTAGGGATTGAAACTAGAACTTTCACCCTGAGCTACATCCCCAGCTATTTTTATTTTGAGACAGGGCCTCACCAAGTCTAAATTAAATTGCACAGGCTGAGCTCAGATTTGCAATTTGAGCAAATTTGGCCTTAGCCTCTCAGACTGTTGAGACCACAGGTGTGTATCACCATGCCTGGCTTTTCCTTTCCCTTTTGCATTTTGCACTAAAAGTCTTATGAGTTCAGTCAAAAAAGAGGTTTTAGTTGTGGCTGTGGTTTCAACTGCTGAATGCTTTGGGTAAGTCACTTAGAACCTTGAGAGTTTCCTCATATGTACAGATACTAACTCTGATATGTGTTCTTCAAGAGTTGTATGGATCAGGTCAAGCATAGTGGTACATGTCTAATCCCAGCACTCTGGGAGATTGAGACAGGAGGATCACAAGGTAGAGTCCAGCTTTGGCAACTTAATGAGATCCTGTCTCAAAAATATAAAAAGGCTGAGGATATAGCTCAGTGCAAAGCACCTGGGTTCAATTCCCAGTACCACTAAAAAAAAAAAAAAAAAAAGTTATGTGGATCAGGAATTATTTAATCTTCAGCAGGCATGGTGGGCCACACCTATAATCCCAGCACTTGGGAAGCCAGGCAGGAGGATCTTTGTGAGTTTGAAGCCAGCCTGGGGTACGTAGTGAGTTCAAGGACAGCCTGAACTACACAGCGAGACTCTGTTTCAATCCCACTCCCAATAAAATAAAGTAATGATTTAATCTCTTTTACCAAACTTGAGATGAACAAAGAGAGAAAATTCTAATTGGTAAATTTGCTTGACATTTTCTTTAATAAGTTCAGAAAAATAAAGACCTTGAGATACAGGTTAAACATTCATATCTGAAATGCCTAAGATCAGTGTGTTTCAGATTTCCTGGCTTTTTGGATTTTGAAATATTTGCGTAGACTTTGTAATGGAGTTCCCTGCCTCCCCCTTTTTGGTGATACTAGGGACAGGGTTTCTCTAAGTCATTAAGTTGTCCAGGCTGGCCTCTAACTTCCAATCTCCTGTTTCAGCCTCCCAGAGCATACAAGAGTAGGCCACCACTCCTCTACTGCCAGTTCGGTGTTTCTAATCCAAAACCACAAAATATGCTAAAAATTCTTAAGTTTTTTGTTTGTTTATTTATTTTTGGTACCGGGATCAAACTGGGATCAAACTCAGAACCTTTCAGTTTTGAGGCAGGTGGTGGAACCACAGAGCTAAATCCCTGGCCCTGATTTTTGTTTTTTTTAAGAAAGGCTTTCACTATATAGTTTAGGCTGGCCTTGAACTAACTATGTAGCATAGGCTGACCTTGAACTCTGGGTGATCCTGCTGCCTCAGCCTCCCAAGTGCTGGAATTACAGGTGTGCACCACTATGCCCGGCCCAAAGTTTTGGATTTTGAACCATGGCATCTTTTGGATTTTCAAGTTAGGGGCATTCAATCTATGATACAAGTTGTGATCACTGAATTTTACTTAACCAGAAAATATCTGTAATCAGTGTGATTCATTTGAAGAATGGAAAGATTTTATTTTTGGTTTTTAATTATTAATTAAACCTCTTCTGCAAGTCTAGAGGATTTTTCCCATCCCCTGTGACTTCAAAATTATAAATGTTATTGTCTAGGGGGCCGGGGATTTAGCTCAGTGGCACCGCACCTGCCTCAAAAGCACAAGCTCCTGAGTTTGATCCCCGGTACCAGGGGCGAAAAAATGTTATTGTCTAGGCCAGTGATTTTCAAGTTGTAGTCCATAGAAATATCAAAGTGCAAGAGGTAGGACCTTAATAGATTCCTCAGTCCCTTTCAGCTATCCCAAATCTTCGCACAGAGCAACTAGAACAGGCCTATTTAATTTGTTTTCTCTGCTATATTTCTCTTCATGAAAGAGTTTAACTGGTTGAAGAAAAACAATATAGAATACCACTTATGAATACTTTTTAAAAACAATCATGCGAGGGGCCAGGGATTTAGCTCAGTGGTTTCGCTGCCTGCTTCGCAAGCGCAAGGACCCGAGTTCAATCCCCGGTACCCAAAAAAAAACAAAACAAAAACATCATGTGATCCCTATTACATACAGTTTAAAAATAACTACCAGTAATTCAACTATAAGTCTTTTAAATGTGATGATACTCACCTAAGTGCTTCTAATATTCTTACTCTTTTGGTATACTCATTTCTCTGCATGACAGTTGACAATGACACACCAGTTACTCTGGGGGTTTATCTTACCAAGAAGGAACAGAAGAAACTTCGGAGGCAAACTCGAAGGGAAGCACAGAAGGAACTGCAAGAGAAAGTAAGGCTGGGCCTGATGCCTCCTCCAGAACCCAAAGGTACATGTCTTAGTTGGCCCTGCTACTAAAAAGGTGGCAGGTTTCTCTATTTAATAAATTTGAGAGGAACCTTTACATTTCTCTTTGAGTGTTTTTTCTTTATCAGAATTATTCATGGGTTCTTCTTTCCCTAAATTCTTGTTTTGTTTGTTTGGTTTTTCTTTTCTCTCTCTTTTTTTTTTTTTGAGAACAGGGTCTCATGATGTAATTCAGGCTGGTCTTGAACTCCAGGTAATTTTCCTGCCTCAGCCTTTCAAATGCTAGGATTATAGACATGCACCATCACGCCCAGTTCCTTTCCCTAAATTCTGTACAATCTTTCCTTATAAAGACAGGTCAACACATTCATTGGAGAGGTCATATAAGGTTTGTTTTTAAGCATTATTGATTACGTAAGATTTTTTTTTTTTTGGTATGGGGATCGAACTTGGGTCCTTGCACTTGCAAGGCAGGCAGCAGAACCACTGAGCTAAATCCCCGGTCCAATTATGTAAGATTTTGATTTTTCTGGAAGAATGTACTAGTCTTGAAATTCATGAAGATAGTTGCTTTTTTAAATTATTTTTTATTTATTTATTTATTTTTTTGCTACCAGGGATCAAACTCGGGACCTTGCACTTGACAGGCAGGTGTGGCACTGCATTTTTAATTTTTAAAATGACAGTACAGTGTCGTGTGTGTGATAGTGTACACCTGTAATCCCAACCACTCAGGAGGCTGGGCAGGATGATCACAAGTTCAAGCCTGTCTGAGGCACATAGAAAGACCATGTTTTAAAAAACCGAAAAACAGTGCCGGGGATTTAGCTTAGTGGTTTCATCGCCTGCTGCACAAGCACAAGGACCCAAGTTTGATCCCCGGTACCCAAAAAATAAAAAAAGAACCCAAAAACAGAGTGGAAAGTTCCAAAGGAAATAAGTTCCTTGTTGTTCAGAATTAAAATGCATACCCGTTTTTCATGTTGTGTGAACTTCTACACAAGCTGAGTTAGCTGGCTATGGTGGTGCATGCCTATAATCCTAGCACTCAGGAGGCTGAGGCAGGATGATTGCCTTAAGTTCAGTACCACCCTGGACTACATAGTGAGACTCTTGTCTCAAAGGAAAAAAAAAGCTGAGTTAGGTAGGATTTTCAAGGTAACTTATTGGAGGAAGTGAGTATTGAGCAGAGATTTGAAATGCTAAACAATATCAACTGGGAGAGAAGAAATAACAGGTTATTCCAGCTCAAGAAGTAACTTAGGAGATTGATCACTGTATTCTTTCCCTTGCAGTAAGAATTTCTAATTTGATGCGAGTATTAGGAACAGAAGCTGTTCAAGACCCTACAAAGGTAGAAGCCCATGTCAGAGCTCAGATGGCTAAAAGACAGAAGTAAGTGCCATGGGATTGGGTGGAAGCCAGGGCAAGTGCCTTTTCCAACCTCTTCTGGGGGATCCACATTTGGAGGGAGGGGAGAGTCCTCCGTTGCTCTCTCTTTCCCTTAGCCCTGCCTCTGATCTTCAATGCCTTTCTCACTTGTGGATGTCCTTCCTGTCACGACAGAGCTCATGAAGAGGCCAACGCTGCCCGAAAACTTACAGCAGAACAGAGAAAGGTCAAGAAAATTAAAAAGCTTAAAGAAGACATTTCACAGGGGGTACACATATCTGTATATAGGTAGGTGTCCATACTAGGCCAGCCTTCCCCTTAGAAATATTAAAATACTTCCCCAGTGCTTAAAGCAGAATCATTGTGGCCTAAAGTGTACCCAGCACCATTCCTTACTCTTGCTTACTTGACCCTAGTGTGAATCAAGAGCAAGTAAGTTTTTTACAGTGGAGAGAGTTAAAGAGTTATTTTTATGGTACACTCATTCTTCATCTCAAGTCTTTTTTTTTTTTTTTTTTTTGGTACTGGGGATCAAACTCAGGTTCTTCTGCTTTTGAGGCAGGCGGCAGAACCACTGAGCTAAATCCCCGGCCCTTCATCTCAAGTCTTATAGAACAATATTTGTTCAGCAGAATAAAGAAGTGAATGTACTTGTTCAGCCCAAGTTATTGAGGATTGTTTGTCCTTTGTGAAATATAAAATATCCTATTTCTTCAGAAAGCAGTAAAAATTTTTTTCCTCAGTAAATCAAATCTTTTTTTTTTTTTAAACAATTGAGATTTTTATTTTTATTTTATTTTTTGGTACCAGGGATTGAACTTGAGTCCTTGTGCTTGCACAGCAGGCGGCGAAACCACTGAGCTAAATCCCCAGCACAGTAATCAAATCTTTATCCTGCTATATTACAGTAATGCTTTTATTCTTGCTCCAAAATATATTTGTACATTATAAATACTTTTAAACCTTTGTATTGATGTTTTCATTGTATTTTTTTAAGTTAAATACATATGTATAATCTTTTTTTTTTTTTTTTTTTGGTACCGGGGAAGCAGGTGTCAGAACCACTGAGCTAAATCCCTGGCCCCTATAATCTATTTTTTAAATTGCTTATTTCTGTTAACTAGTTGTTTATCATAATTAGTGGTACATAATTACAAAAGTAGTGAATGCTTATAATAGTTTAAAAATTCTTACAATGCAAAAGGGTACTTACTGAGGATCCCTTTCCTATTCTCTAATCTTTTAGGACACTATGAGTAATTCCTAGTAACAGTTTTTCATCTCTCTAGAAAATTTTCATGCATTTCATACAAAATTTTCATGATATTAAAAAAAAAATTTTTTTCCATGACATTATAGATTTCTAGAAAGCAAAGGGTGTATAGGTCTTTACATTGTCAAGAACAGTGGGCTTATATGTACTTTTATTTAGTAAGTTTTCTGTTTTGTTTCGTTGGTACCGGGGATCAAACTCCGGTCCTTGTGCTTGCGAGGCAGGTGGTGGAACCACTGAGCTAAATCCCCAGCCCAATATACTTACTTGTAGATGATAGTAAATACCTGTTTCATTCGTAGTAAATTTTGATTACCTACTATTTAATGTAAGGTATATACTGCTACACTTTGAAGAAGTATGAGATCCTGAAAATAGACTTATTTGCTCCAGAAGGCCTTTGTTTTCTTTGGCCGGGGCGGGGGGGGGGGGGGTTGTGATACCAGGGATCAAACAAGACCTTGCTGAGCCACATCCCTGGCCCCTAAAAGGCCTTTGTTTTTAGAGAGAAAACCATTTTGGAGTCATCTGTTTAGTTGCCACTCTTTCAGAAAGCTACTAATGCTAAAATTGAAAACATAACGAAACTTTCCCTCCTCTAGAGTTCGAAATTTGAGCAACCCATCCAAGAAGTTCAAGATTGAGGCCAATGCTGGGCAGCTGTACCTGACAGGGGTGGTGGTACTGCACAAGGATGTCAACGTGGTAGTAGTGGAAGGGGGTGAGTCTGAAAATGTTGAGGGAGACTGTCCCTAGACAACCCTAAGCCTAGTGATTTGCATTGTGGGGAGAAGTAAGTAAAATATATTTTAGAGCCATACCTAGATACGATATAATATGCTGGGACTCTGTGTGTTTATTAGAGTAGAAGGTCACAGATGAGGTTTCCGGGATTGCATCAACTACCACACTAATGTCTGAGCATTAGATGAGCTCAGAGGTCCTCTGAACCTCATTGTTTGTTATAGCTCTGGCAAAATTCTCCTTCTCTATTTCCAGGCCCCAAGGCCCAGAAGAAATTTAAGCGTCTTATGCTGCATCGGATAAAGTGGGATGAACAGACATCTAACACGAAGGGAGATGGTGAATGGGGGTTAGCCGGGATGGAGCGGGAGAGCTGTGGGAAGTGGGAAGGTGCCTCTGTCCATTCCATTTTACCTCCCCTTTGTTTTTTGGTACCGGGGATCGAATTCAGGTCCTTGCACTTGTGCAGCAGGTGGCGAAACCACTGAGCTAAATCCCTGGCCCTGTTTTGTTTTGTTTTTTTAGACAGGGTCTCGCTATGCAGTTCAGGCTAGCCTTGAACTCATTACGTAGCCCAGGCTGCCCTTGAACTCACGGGAATCCTCCTGTCTCAGCTGCCCAAGTGCTGGGATTACAGATGTGTGCCACCATGCCCAGATGTAGGATGGGGTTATGACTCTGATAGAGTATTTCCTAGCATGTGAAAGATCCTGGGTTCAATCCCTAGCACTAGAAAAAAGTCTTTTTGTCCAATTTTATCTTTTTTTTGTGGTTCTAAGGATCAAACCCAGAGCTTCATGCATGTTAGGTGAGCACTCTACTGTTGAACTACATCTCCAGTCCTTTTTATTTTTTATTATTTTTGTTTTTGTTTTTCGGTATCAGGGATCAAACTCAGGTCCTTGAGCTTGGGAGGCAGGGAGCGGAACCACTGACTAAATCCCTGGCCCAGCCCTTTTTATTTTGAGACAAAGTCTTGCTAAGTTGTCCAAGCTGACCTTGAACTCGATATCTTCTACCCTCAGCCTCCTGAGCTGTCAAATACATATATTTGATATTCTTCTGGCCATTGTACTTCTATTGATTTTTTTTTCTTTTTCTGGTACCAGGGATTGAACTCGGGACCTTGCGCTTGCGAGGCAGGCGGCAGAACCACTAAGCTAAATCCCTGGCCCATCTATTGATACTTATTATTCCCATCTTTGAGGACTAGATTAGTATTTAACATCTGCAGAAAGCATCACTTTTTTCTTGTTTGTTTGAGATAGGGTCTAAGTATGTTGCCCAGGCTAATCTCTTAACTCCTGGGCTCAAAGACCCTTCCCTTTACCCCTCAGGTAGCTGGGACTGCTAAGCCTGGTGGCACATACATGTAATCCAGGGGGCTAGCCAGGCATGATAGCACACGCCTATAATCCCAGCACTTGGGAGGCTGAGGCAGCAGGATCACCACCAGTTTGAAGCCAGCATGGGCTACATGGTAAGTTCAAGGCCAGCCTGAACTACATAGCAAGACTCTTTCCAAAAAAATAAAAAAAATACTCGGGGCTAAGGCAGGAGGATTGTTGAGAATTTAAGGCCATCCTGGACTACATTGCAAGACCTTGTTTCTGAAAAAACCCCCAAAATACCAAGTACCTGGGACTACACAAATGTACCACTGTGCCTGGCTGGGAGACTTTTTAAAAATTTAAGTGTGGTCCTCTTGTCATACTTTTTGTCCTCAGTGTACTTAACATACACTTTTGCACTATAATTAACCTAAACTTTCTTTTGCAAGTGTTAAAACATTTTCAGGCTGGGGATTTAGTTCAGTGGTTCTGCCGCCTGCCTCACAAGTACAAGGTCCCGAGTTCGATCTCCGGTACCAAAAAAAAAAAAAATTTTCAGTGGGGCATATACTACCATGCTATTGTAATCCCAGCTACTGGAGAGGCTCATGTGGATGATCAGGCAGGCATATTGCAAGTTCAAGGTCAGCTTGGGCAATTCAGTGAGACCCTGTCTCAAAATTTTAAAAAAGGATGCAACTCAGTGGTAGTGTGCTTGCCTAACGTGCACAAGGCCCTGAGTTCAGGCCATGATAGTGAAGGGAAAAAAAGGATAATTTTTTGTTTGGTTGGTTTCTCTGCCCTCCTTCATTAGGCTAAAAGTTCTTGAAAATACTCTTATATTGAAGCCTGGCTCCCAAGGTGCTTAAGATAAAGTTTTTATTATTGACTGCTTGTCTTTTATTTCCTTATTCTCAGTATGTGGCATAGCTCCTGACACACAGTAGGTGCTCAGTAAATGTTTGTTGAATTAATGTCTCTGCCTATTTGGAGCTTCCAGTCTAATATGGGGAAAATAAAGATTAACAGGAAAAAAAAAAAACATATTCCAACACATGGGAAAAGGTAATAATATTTACGAGAATTTGGGTAGACTTGATTATTGTTTGTTTAGAACCTACATCTGTAGTCTTTTGTCTTAAGATTTAGCTATATTATCTTTTCCAGATGATGAGGAATCTGATGAGGAAGCTGTGAAGAAAACTAACAAATGTGTACTAGTCTGGGAGGTAGGTGATCCTTTGTAAAACCCTGAAATACAACTTTAGCCAGCTCTTTATTGCTTGTACTATCCAAGTGGAGCACTGGAATGACAAAGTCTAAAGAGTAAATAATTTCTAGAGTAATTTGGTGTCAGACTTTTTTTTTTAAGATTTCAAAGAAAATTTTGTCTCAAAAAATAAAATATGAACTGGGAATGTAAAAATAAGTCCTTTCCAAGTCCGTGATCTCTGAAGACCACTCTTTTTGGCAGGGGGGGGGGGGCGGCGGCTGGGAGGCTGGGGTTTACCAGGGATCGAACTCAGGACCTTGCACTTGCGAGGCAGGCAGTGGAACCACTGAGCTAAATCCCTGGCCTTGATTTGCTGTTCTAACTAGACACTAGAACACAGAATTCCTCATCCTTTGCCTTGCAGTCAAAACCCTGAAACTAATTCATGCATCGCTGAGAGTGGTGGCACACTCCTGTAATCCCAGCACTCGGGAGGCTGAGGCAGAATTGCTTTGAGTTCGAGGCCATCCTGGACTACATAGTGACACCTTATCTTAAAAAAAAAAAAATTCATGCATATGTCCAAAGGGCAGAAGTTACTTTTTTTTTTTTGAGACAGGGTCTTGCTTTGTAGTTCAGCCTGGCTCTGAATTCACTATGTAGCTCCGGCTGGCCTCAAACTCATGGCAATCCTCCTGCCTCAGCCTCCCAAGTGCTGGGATTACAGGTGTCCAGCACCACACCTGGCTAGAAGTTACAGTTGATTTCAACATAAAATCATATTCAGCTAGGGACACTGCTATACAGATATTATTAGGTCTTTAAAACAATATCCTATCCAATTTAGATAAGAAATTGCCGGGCTGGGAGTACAGCTCAGTGGTAGAGTACTTATCACGTGTAAGGTCTTGGATTTGGTCTCCAACACTGCAAATAAAAAGGAAAAAAAGGAGGCATAGTGGCACATACCCGTTATTCTACCACTTGAGAGACTGAGGCAGGAGGATCACTGTGAGTTCAAGCCAGCCTGAACTACATAGTGAAACCCTGTCTTAAAAAAAGAGAAAAAATATCCAATTGTAGTTTTGTTTTGTTTTAATTTTTGTTTCTTTCTTAGGGTACAGCCAAAGACCGGAGCTTTGGAGATATGAAGTTTAAACAATGCCCTACAGAGAACATGGCTCGTGAACATTTCAAAAAGCATGGGGCCGAGCACTACTGGGACCTTGCACTGAGTGAATCTGTGTTGGAGTCCACTGACTGAGACTACTGCGAGCCCTTGCCTCTCCCCCTTTGCCTCTCTCTTCAGTCCTCTCTCTGTTCTACTTTACAACCCACTTCAGCTTGTCTGTGTGATCTCAGACCTGTGCCAAGCAGGTGTTGGGGCAAAGGGAGAAAACCTTGCTCCCATCCTGTCAGCTTGGTGCTCTCCTTTATTCCCCTTATGTGCATATGATTAAAGAGTTATTTTTAAGCTTGGTATCATATTTTTTACACAATCATAGGCATTGGAAATTGGGTCTTCAGATTATCTTTTTTCCCAGACCTCCACCAATTAGTGTGCAAAAAATTATCATTGATATTTATGTACCTATAAAAACATGATGGATAAATGGAACTGTCCAACTTCATTGTAAAGCAAGAGTAACATGTAGTTTTTTGAAGCGGAGTGAAGGAAGAAGTATTAGTGGTCAAGGGATGGGAAATTTCATCCCTAAACATCAGTAGATAAGACTCACAAGCTAACAAATCATCTGTCTTGGCTAAGTGGTCTTTTCAGGAAATAATGTGTCAGGTAGAAATATGGGAATGTGTTCTGACTGAAGTAGACCAAGGAGAGGTCAACAAGGATGTTATGGGTTGGTTTATAAAGTGGAATGGCATTCAGGAATTTAGCCCTTTTTTCGTCTCTTACTAATACAAAATTTTTTTTTTTTTGTAGATATTGACAAATTGATTCTAAATTTTATATGGAGAATCAGACCCAGAATAAACCGTGTTGGTGACACACCTGTAATCTCAGCACTCTGGGAAGATGACTCGGAAAGGATTGCAAGTTTGAGCCCAGTTTGGGCAAATAGCAACTTGAGACTGTCTCAAAGTAAAAAAGGGCTGAGGATGGAGTTCAGTGTGAAGGTCCTATATTCAGTCCCTTGTACTGAGGGGAAAAAAGATGTATTGAAGAGGAAGGCTGGGTGTGGTGACACACACCTGTGATCCCAGCACTGGGAGGCTGACAAAAGAGGGTCACAAAGTTAAGCCTAGCCTGGAGAGTTTGGCTACTTAGAAAGACCCTGTCTTGTGAATAAAATTTTAAAAAGGACTGAGAATGTGGCTCAGTGCAAAGGCCTTGGGTTTAATCTCCAGTACAAAAAATACTACATAAGAACAAAGTTGAAGGACTGATACTGCCAAAATTCAGCTTTTACTCCAAAACTGAAGTAAAACAGTGGAAGAACAGCCAAATACACTGATGAAAGAGGATACAAGAGTAGCCCGGTCTGGGGATTTAGTAGTTCCAGCACCTGCCTCGAAAGTGCAGGGTCCCAAGTTCGATCCTCAGTACCAAAAAAAAAAAAGCCCACAGATAATCCCAGCTACGTACAGTCAGCTGCTCTAAGGACCAAGAAAGAGTTCAAAAACTGGTGCTGGAGGGCTGGGGATGTAGCTCAGTGGCCCCACACCTGCCTCGCAAGCACGAAGTCCTGAGTTCCATTCTGGTACTGAAAAAGAAATGTGCTGGAGCTTTATGCTGCTGGATGTGGTGGGGCACACCTATAATCTCAGCTCGCAGAAAGGTAAGGCAGAAGGATTGTGAGTTGAGGCCAGCCTGGACTACACAAAGACCTGTTTCAGAAAAAGTGTTGGGAGTGGTGGCACAGACCTGTAATGCCTATTGCTCTGGAGGCTGATGCAGGAGGATTGCAAGCCACCCTCAAAACAAAGACAGGCTGGGCATACAGCACAGTGGTAGAGTGTTTACCTAGTATGCATAGAACCTTGGGTTCAGTGCCCAGAACAACAACAAAAAAATGCTGCTGGGCCTAGTACACATCTTTACTGATGTGATTACACATCTGTAATCACAGCACTGAGGAGGTGGAGGCAGGAGGATCACCATGAGTTTGAGGCCAGCGTAGGCTACATGGTGAGTTCAAGGCCAGGCTGAACTGCAAAGTGAGACCCTGTGTCAAAAAAATAAATGCTGAACAACTGGACATATGCACATAAAAAAAAATAGACATCTTACAGCCTTCACAAAAAATTATAACAGGCTTAAATGTAAATACAACTAGAAAACAACATGGGAGAAAATCTAGATGATGTCAGTGTCTTAGATATAACACCAAAACCGTATGTGAAAGAAAATTGATGAGTTAAACTTGATTAAAAATTTGTGCTCCTATTAGCTATATAAAGAACTCAAAATCAGGACCCCCCAAATTTAAAGACCCAAAGCAAAAATGGGGAATTAAAATGAAAAGACATTTCTCAGATGAATTAGAGATGGCCAATAAATACACGAAAAAAATGTTCAACATCACTGGTCATGTGAGAGATGTAAATTAACACTGAGATTCCATCTCCAGGAAGAATGGCTGTTATCAAGAAATCAACCAATTGGGCCGGAGATTCAGCTCAGTGGTTCTGGTGCCTCCCTCAAAAATGCAGCGTCCCGAGTTGGATCCCTGGAACCAAAAAAAGGGATAACATGCTAGAGGAGTTGTGGGAGAAAAAGGAACTCTTTTTCCATTGCTGGTGCGAGTGTAGACTGGTACAATCACTGGAAATCAGTGTGGAGATTTCTCAGAAAACTAAAACTAGAGGTTCCATTTGACCCAGCTGTACCTCTTCTTGGTATCTTCCCGAAAGGATTCAAAGCACCATACCACAGCAATATATGCACACCTTCGTTTATAGTGGCACAGTGTGTAATAGCTAGATCTTGGAAACAGCCCAAATGCCCATCAACTGGCCAGTGAATAAAGATGTGGTTTGGCGGGGGGGGGGGGGGGGGGGGGAAACGGACCAGGGATCAAACTCAGGACCTTGCACTTGCAAGGCAGGTGGCAGCACCACTGAGCTAAATCCCCAGCCCTAAATCTTTGTTTTGTTTTGAAGATGTGTTTTTGAGTTTTGTGGTTTTTTTGGTACCGGGGATTGAACTCAGGACCTTCCACTTGTGAGGTGGGCAGTGGAACCAGTGAGCTAAATCCCCAGCCCAAGATGTGGTTTTTTTTGATAGGCAATTCTTTTTTTTTTTGTACCGGGGATCAAACTCAGGACCTTTTGTGAGGCAGGCAGTGGAACCACTGAGCTAAATCCCCGGCCCCAATGTGGTTTTTTTTTATACAATGGAGTACTACTCTGTCACAGAGGATAAGCTTCAGACATTTATAGCTAAATGGATGCACCTTGAGACCATACTCCTAAGTGAAATAAATCAGACACACGTTTAAATGCCACATTGTTTCTCTGGTGTGAGAAACTGTGGAAATAAGGACTGAGATGTATAATGGATGTTGGGAAATGGGAAGAAAGTGTTCAAATGGGAAGGGGAATAAGGGAGGAGGGAGGGAGAAAGGAAGAAAGGGACATGAAAAAAAGTGAAAATAGGGCCGGGGATTTAGCTCAGTGGTTCCACCTGCCTCGCAAGCCCAAGGTCCCAAGTTCGATCCCCAATACCAAAAAAAAAAAAGTGAAAATAGATGGAAAAAAATGGAAACAAAGCTTTTGCACATGGGGAGGGAAGCTTGAGGGGAGGGATGGGATTAAAAAAAATTTGTGCTCCTTGGAAGACACAGTGAAGATAATGAAGCCACAACCAGGATGGGTGAAAATATTTACAGAAGATATCTTGTAAAGAATTTGGAGGTGGGAGAGTACCAGGGAGGGATGGAACTCTGGACCTTGTGCTTTTGAGGCAGGCGCGGCTGTGCCACTAAACTAAATCCCAGGCCCGTCTGCAAAAGAATTTAACCCAAAACGTGTATCAGTCACTATTTACTAGGGAAATAGATACAACAAAATACACAAGTATATGCAATGGCTGCCCACAGAGCCAGATGAGGTAGGGTGCAGAGGGTCTGTCTGCACACCAGAGATGGAAGGATCTAATCGAAGCTCTGGAGCTCACAGCAGTATCCCACTCAAGGCCGATGGGTCTCTGATGGAAGACTGAAGAGTCTGTGCCAGAAAGCTGAGGGATCTGGGCCAGAAGCTCAAGAGTTTGCACTGGAAGCTAGAAGATGATGTCCAAGGTGAAGAAGACTGGAGCCCCTCTGAAGAAACAGAAGCAGGTCTGCCCATCATTTCCCCTTTATACCATCTAGGTGACAAGCTGCTCTAGGGTGGGTTTTCCCACCCAGGGTGTGGAATTACTGAGCCCATTTAGTTGAGCTTCTCTTACTCAGCTTGACACAATCATCCATCACAACATACAGAGAACTTTTAAAACTCAGGAATAAACAAGCCAGGCATAGTGGCACATGCCTATAATACTAGCACTTTGGGAGGCTGAGGCAGGAGGATCACAAGTGTGACTCCTTAGTGACTTAGTGAGACCCTGTCTCAAATTTTAAAGAACTGAGGACCTAGCTCAGTGCAAAGACCCTGAGTTCAATACCCAGTACTCCCCCCAAATATATATATAGTTTGGTACTGGGGATCGAACTCAGGACCTTGCGCTTTCAAGGCAGGCGCCGGAACCACTGAGCTAAATCCCCGGCCCTCAAATATTTTTTAAATGAGCCAAAGACCTTAACAGGGATGGGGGCACGGGGGGGGGGGTATGGCAAATAAGCATATGAAAAGATGCTTCCACATCGAATATGAAGGAATTGCACTCAGGGAGTACATGAAATAACAACTCCACACCTATTAGAATGGCCAGAGCCTGAAATGCACATTTTGGTGAGGTTGTGGAGCAACAAAAAATACTTCATTGCTGGTGGGAATGCATAATGCTACCACCACTTTGGAAAAGTTTGACTATTTCTTACAAAACTAAGCAAACTCTTAGTATACAATCTAGTTGTGCCCCTTGGTATTTATTTACCCAAAGGTACTGAAAGCTTATATTCACCCCGGTAGGGGGATATGGTATCCTGGAGACTGAACCCAGGCCCTTGTGGGTTCCAGGAAGGTGCTCTAGTGCCGAGCAACCCCCACCCCTTTTTTGAGACAGGGTCTTGCAGGTTTAGGTTAGCCTTGAACTGTGTAGCCCAGGCTTGAACTCTTCCGGGTCCTCTTGCCTCAGCCTCCCAAGTGTTAGGATTACAGACATGCGTCACCATGGCTTTTTTGTTTGTTTTTTGAGGAAGGGTCTCCCTTTGTAGTTCAGGCTGGCCCTGAACTCACTAGGTAGCCCAGGCTGGCCTTGAACTCGAGGCAATCCTCCTGCCTCAGCCTCCCAAGTGCTGGGATTACAGGCATGCGCCACACCCAGCTACCATGATTGTTTGTTTGTTTTGAGATGACGCTGCTCAGGATATCCAGGTTGACCTCCAATTTGGGATCATCTTGCCTCGTGAGTGGCTGGGATTACAGACATGCATCACCTCACCTTGCTTGCACATGTATGCTGATAAGTTTGTTGTTGTTTTTTTGGTACCAGGGATCGAACTTGGGTCCTTCTGGCTTGCACATGTATGTTTCTAGCAATTTTACTCATAATTGCCAAAATGTGGAAGCAATCAAGATACACTAGAGAAAGTCACTGGATAAACTGGTACACCCAGACAATGGAGTATTGTTCAGTACTGAAAAGAAATGAGCTCTCAAGCTATGAAAAGACATTAGAGGAGTCTGGTGTGATGGTGCACTCTGGGAAACTGAGGCAGTAGAATCATAAATTTGAACTCAGCCTAGGTAATTTAGCAAACTAGTGAGACACCACCCTTCTCACCACCTGTTTTAAAGGGCTGGAGATGTAGCTCAGTGCTTAACTATGACAATCTAGAAAAAGCAAAACTACAGACAGAAAAGATCAATGGTTGCCAGGAGCTAAGTTGGAGGGACGGACAGACAGGCAGAATTTTTAGGGCAATGAAAGTCTGGTAGAATAATGGTGGATATATGCCATGGTACATTTGTCCAGAATATTCAAGAGTGAGACCAGATATAAGTTTTGAGTGATAATGATGGGTCAATGTAGCTTAATCATAAGAAATTTACCACTTTGATACATTTCTCTATACAGATAACGGAAAGCTATGCAGGATACAAAGGAACACTGCTTCCCCAGTTTTTCTGTGGCCCTAAAATTGCCCCAAGAGAGCATAGGGGTTGGGGTGTAGCTCAAGGTACAGCTGGTACCTAGCATCTGTAAAGCCTTGGGTTCAATCCCTACCACCTAAATAAACAGGAGGAAGGAAAAGCCATTTGGAGTTTACAGTGGAGAAAAAGTGAGGTGGTCAAGTTAGATAATAGCTTGCTTTTTTTTTTTTTTTTAACTGGGAATTGAATTGAACTCAGGGCCTTTGCACTGAACTATACATCCCCAGCCCTTTTTGTATTTTTTGAGACAGGGTCTCATTAAATCACTAAGTTGCCCAGGCTTGGCTTGAACTTCTCAATTCTGCCTTATCGTCCCAGAGTGCTGGGATCACAGGTGTGCCCCATCGTGCCCAGCAGATAATAGCTTTCTTAAAAATGAGACTATAAAGTGGTTAGGACAGGGATAGTAAACCTTTTTAGAGCTTTCAGTGATACAAACAGCCCTCTGGCACTCCTGGCATGGGTTTGTCACCACTGGGTTAGAACAATTTGTCTTCACTGTATGGGATTTACCGTGACAAAATTGCAGAAATATCTGAGTAATGTCGATATCATTAGAATGTAGGTGTTCAATAATTATTTTTGAGCTGGATGTGGTGGCACACACCTGTAATCCCAGCATTTGGGAAGCTGAAGCAGGAGGATCAACAGGAGTTCAGAGCCAACTGAGGCTACATAGTGAGTTCAAGGCCTGAACTACTACATAAAGAGACCCTGTCTCAAGAAAAAAAAAAAAGAAATTGAAGCTAGGCATGGTGGCACATGCCTGTAACTCCAATACTCAGGAGGCTGAGGCAGGAGGACTGCCATGAGTTTAAGGCCAGCCTAGGCTACCTAGTTAGTTCAAGGCCAGCCTGAACTACATAGTGAAACTCTGCCTCAATAAAACCCAAAACCAAATAAAAAGAAAATTAAAAACAAAAAACAAAAAACCCCAGCTCTTGAAAAAGAGAAAAGAAAAATACAGGGGGCTTAGGATATACTTCAGTGGTAGAGTACAAGCCTTGAATGCTCAAGGCCCTGAGTTTGATTGAAAGATGGGGAAAAAGAAGATGGGCAAAACGTTGATAAGAGAACATTTCAGGTAAAAAGAACAAAAGTAATTATAAGTCAAAATTTATAGGCTGTACTAAAGGATTGGAGATGGCAATTAAGTCATTCTTACCCGTGAAAAGCATCTCCTGAGTACCTACTATAGTGCCTATTTCCCTGATAAAAAAGTAACTGACTTCTGCATACTTTCAGCAAATCTAACAACCTACCTGTATTTGTACCTAGATTATCTTCCTTCCAAGAAAGGAGCTGGGGGCTGGGGATTTAGCTCAGTGGTTCTGCAAGCGCAAGTTTCGATCCCCAGTACCAAAAAAAAAACAAACTAAAAAAAAAAAAAGAAAGGAGCTGTCCTTCAATTTGTAACTTGATCCTTTCCTCTTCTGCCCACCCCAGGAAATCAATGCCACAAGCCTCTAGCATCTATGCTTTCCCTCTTCTAATATGTCATTTGCATCCGTTTTAAACATGCATTGTCTCCCTTCTCAGAAAAAGTAATGGCTCCTTGATCTGTTTCCTTCCAGCTTCAGCCCTATTTCTGCTCCTATTTGCAAAAATGTTTTATATTTTAAACGAGTTGTCCATATGTGATATCTCCATTTCTCCTATTCTCATAGTCTTCTCCAGTCAGTACTTCATTGGAAACAGCTCTTGTCAAAATCACCAATGACTACCATGGTGTCAAATCCAATGGTTTTCTCAGTCCTCATTTTATTCTTTTTTATTTTATTTATTTATTTATTTTGATACCTGGGCTTGAACTAGAGACCTTGCACTTTCGAGGCAGGCAGCGGCGCCACTGAGCTAAATCCTCAGCCCTTTATTTTTTTTATTTTTTTGGACAGGGTCTCGCTATGCAGTGCAGGGTGGCCCTGAACTCACTATGTAGTTTAGGCTGGTTTCAAACTTTCAGAGATCCTCCTGACTCATCCTCCGAAGTACTGGGATTACAGGGATGTGCCACCATGCCCAGCCAAAGACATCATGATACACTGACACATTCATACCCATGTTTATAGTAGTACAATTAATAACAGCTAAGACTTGGAAACAGCCTATATGCTCATCAACATATGAATGGGCATGTATTTGTTTGTATTTGTTTGGTGTTTTTGTTTTTTTGGTACCGGGGATCAAACTCGGGCCTTTGTGCTTGCAAGGCAGGCGATGGAACCACTGAGCTAAATCCCCAGCCCAAGAAAATGCATTTATACACAATTAAGTACTACTCTCTCATAAAGGATAAATGTGAATAATCTGTAGCTAAATGGTGAATGCACCTTGAGACCATATACTAAGTGAAACAAATCAGACACACAAGCTTAAATATCACATGGTTTCTCTTATACGAGAAACCAAAAATTATATAAAGAGCAAAATAAAAGATAATATGAAAGAGAGCTTTTTCAATTGGGAAAGGGAACAAGAGATAAAAGAAGGGGAGCCAGGCCTGGTGGCACATACCTGTAATCCCAGCATTTAGGAGGGAGGCTGAAGCTAGAGGATTGCTGCAAGTTTGAGGCCAGCCTGGACTACATAGCAAGTTCGAGTAGCCCGAACTACACGGCGGGACACTGTGTCCAAAAAAAAAAAAAAAAAGGGCTGGGGATTTAGCTCAGTGGTTCTGCCCCGTCGCAAGGGCAGGATCCTGAGTTCGATCCCTGATAACAGGAAACAAACAAACAAACAAAAAAAGAGGGCCGATGGAGTGAAGGGAAAGGGGACAAGAAAAACGGAAACAAAACTTTTGCAAATGAGAAGGGAATCAAGAGTTGTAAGGAGCAGTGGAGAAGGAGGGGAGGGCAGGGAGGGGGCAAAAAACGAATTCAGATGCGTTACGTACATGTACCAGCCATCCACGGTGAAGTAATCATTATATAGTGCAAACGTACTACTAATAAATTTAAAAAATTTTTCTATGTTTTCAGTGGGAATGCAGAAACCTCCAAATCTGCCCATAGGCAGATGTGATGGAATGACTATCCTGGGGCTGTGCTAATCAACGTAAGCGATATCCATGCCTCTTCTAAACTGTTACACATTTGTGAGATTCTGTTGCAACTTGCGAAAGTGAGGTCACTTTTTGCCAATTTTTCCTCGCCTCGAAAATTTTACGTGATAATTTTTCGTCCCAATTTTTTCCCTCTCCTATAAACCAAATGGTCCCCTAGTTGTGAATGGTACCGTCCAAACCGAGCTTGTAGTAGCATTTGATAAGGCTCTGCGTAGTAAATAGCTCGCTGGACCTGGCGCATGCGCACTTTCTGTGTTGCTGTAAAATGGCTGTCAGCCATTTTGTCGTGCGTCCGTACCCTAGTTACCAGCGGCAGCGGCTATAGCCGCCGGAAACGTTAGCCCCTGAACAGTGGGAATTTCCACGATCCTGTTTTGTGAGTTTAACACCTCTAAGAAAGAGAGGGGCCCCGCCTCCCAGCAAAAGAGGCGGAGCGCAGCGGTGGAGCCCCACCCTCAGACCTCTCGCTTCAACCAGCGGCTTCACCCTTACAATTTTTGCCCCCAGCCTGCCACACGCCGAACTGCTGCACAGGCGCACAAATAACCACAGCGCTTCCATGGCCCTCGGGGTTTGCGAGCTCTTGCGCGCGCTTCTCGAATACCTCTCTTGATTGGTCAGATTGCCCCGCCATCACGGCCTCCCCAATGCTGCAAGGTTGAGAAGGAAGCAGAGGGGCGGGGCCAAGCTGCGCGTGCGCGGTGCTGTTGCCGTTCTCACTGCTGTTGCGTTGCAAAAAAAAAAAAAACCCTGACTAGGTAGCCTTGGGCCTTTTCTGTGCTCGAGACTCTAAAGGACAGAGAAAGATCTCTGCAACTGAAGGGGCAGTCGGGTAGTATTAAATTTAAGCTATTAACACCTGCCGTGGCTTACAGGAGTGTGGGTACAGGGGTGAGGAAGGGCTTTAGCGCCGATAGCCGAAGAGTATAAAACCATTGGTTTCGGCGCCAAGCATTTGCAGGACCTACTTGCGCGTAATTCTGCCCTTATGACTGTCTGGTTTAAACACGACCCCTGAACAGTGTCGGTACACCGCAGCCCCTCCTCAGCGCGCCGGAGCAGCCAGCGCGCCCTGCAGCCGCCAGCGCGCCCCGCAGCGGGTCCTCCCGCGCCTCCGGGTCAGCCCCGCGCGCCGTGCCCCCGCGCCCTGCCCGCCCTGCGCCCCGCACCCCGCGCTCGCACGGATTGTTTTGCCCGCGCCGCCGCCGCCGCCGCCGCCGCCGCCGAGGAGCAGCAGCGCTTGTGCAAACCGGGAAGATGGCGGCCGGCGGCGGCGGAGGCAGCAGTAAGGCCTCCTCCTCGTCGGCCTCTTCGGCTGGGGCTCTGGAGTCCTCGCTGGATCGAAAGTTCCAGTCGGTAACGAACACGATGGAATCCATTCAAGGCCTGTCGTCCTGGTGTATAGAGAACAAGAAACACCACAGCACCATCGTCTACCATTGGATGAAGTGGCTGCGGAGATGTGAGTGTTGGGGCGACCAGGGCAGGGAAGGCTGGGGACATAGAAGGAAGCGCGGCCTCTACACGCGGGAGGCCCAGCTCTCTGCTCGGCTTGTTCCTGCTGGAGCTGGGCCCCCAGGGCTCCCAGAGCCCGACTCCATTCCCAGCCCGGTGGCCCCGAACTGCTCGTTTGTTGAGAATTTTAGGCAGACTTGGTCTGACCTTGGGCTGTTGGGCCCTGGTCCATCGGGATTTCCATGTTTCATTTCAGACCCCCCCTAAGGTGTGTTACTGATTTTACTGAACCTTCACGGAAATTGCCGCGTCCGTTGATTCCTTCTAGGCCTTGACGTATTAACGATTTCTGGTTTTCCTGAGGGTACACAAGGTGTGGTTTAAGCAGTCGTTTAAGTCCGCTTGCCTCACCGGAATAGGTTGGGCTGTTGTGTATTTTTCGCAGACCCGAAACTTGTGATGTGGCTTCAGGAGACCCAGGTGTGGAGGAATGTCCCTAAAACTTGTGATGTGTTATAAAGAAGGATTTGTCAGGATGAGCGTTACGAAGCAACATGAGCACTACATGGAGTTTCCCTTTACCTGTGTTTGCTGCAATAAAGTACAGGCTTCTTGGTCCTGACCAGAAACATCTTTAATACCTGGAATGTTGAGTTGTGATCGTCATTAATACCTTAACACATGAAAAGTATCTGGCTTCTTTTTAATCAGCAGAAATACGTTTTTACAGAATTAAGTTGGGGTTCATAGGTAACCAAAACGGGATATGTGTTTTTTAAGCTGTGTAATACTTTTTTTCTGTTGTTGCTTTTTTTTCTTAATCCTGTGGGGTTCCCCCCACACACACTTTGTTGCTTTACTACAGAAAAGAAGTCTACTAAAACATAGATTGTTGGAAAAGATTTGAAATCTTTATATTACTTATTTATTTTTATGGTTTTTTGAGGCAGGGTCTCATTATGTAGGCCAGGCTGGCCTTGAATGCAGGGGAATCCTCTTGCCTCAGCCTCCTAAGTGCTGGGATCACAGTCGTGCACCACCATGCCCAGCTAAGATTTCAAATTTACAAGAGGAAATGTGGAGAGGTCGCTCCACAGTTGTTCTTGGTGAAGTAGGCAAGGGTTAACTCTAACTGCATATACTGCATATCTATTTGAATTTTGATTTGCATCTGTCTACCATGTCTCCAGTGAAACTGGACATTCAGTTTTCTTACTCCAGTTCTGTCATTGCCTCTGTAGTGTTTTTTTATTTGTGTTTACCTTTTAGGAAACAAATGGATAAAGCTTTCAAGACTGTAGGACCAAAGCCTCAAACCATTTGTTAAACTTACTGTTGAAGAGATGTTTTGTTGTTCGTTGAATGATAATGCCAAGAAATTAGTTGAGAAAACATAAGATTAGGTAACTTGTTTACCAGTGGCAGATCAAATAGTTAAGTTTTTTGCCAAAAGGGAAAATTAGAACTTGTAATATAAATATGCTAACAGTCACCATCAAAGATTCTCATCTGCTATCCATCCCCCTATTTCATTATATTTTATAATATACTATAATTCACTAGATTTAAAAAAAAATTGGTTTATAAATGAAGAAATTAAGGTTCAGAAATGCCACAGTTGCTGCTCAGCTTTGTGGCACACACCTGTAATCCCAGCCCTCTAGGAGGCTGAGGCAGGAGGATCACAAGTTCAACCCCAGCCTGGGCAATATAGTGACTGAGACCCTATATCAAAGTTAAAAAAGGGCTGAGGATGTAGTTTAGTGTGAAGGCCCTGGGTTTAATCACCAGTACCACCAAAAGGAAAGAAAAGAAAAAAATAGAAATGTCGAGTTGCTAAAGGTTACTCAATAAAATGGTATAGTTAGGATTTGGTTTTATCATTAACTTTGTAAAATAATGGTTAATATGTTGGTAAACCACTGGTAGCAAGCAGTGCTAATGAGAGCATGAGAACATATTCTCTACCCTATCTTAAAAGATTCCTGCTAAATTATGCAAACATTTTACATTTCCTACCTTTGGGCTCTGGTGTCTTTCCCCTCCAAACCCAATAGGGTAATTGAACCCAGGTTCTTGTACATGCTAGGCAAGTGCTCTTTCACTGAGCTACGTGTTACTCTGCCTCTTTTGAAATTCACTTATTTAGAGACAAGGTCTTGTTAAATTACCTGGGCTTGCCTCAGGCTGTCCTTGAACTCCTAGTCCTCCTGCCTCAGCCTCCTGAGTGCTGTGAATACAGGTGTGTGCCACCTCCTGGGCTTGGGCTCTAGGGCTTTAACTCTGGTTACATCATTTGCAAGAATAGGTTACACCCCATCCCTGCCTTACAGGATCATAAATGAGGATTACTGTATTTTTTTTCTAGTCAGCAATAATGAGTTATGCTAGAGCCAGACTTTTCTGCCTCTGTTGTTGTTAATACAGTGCCTGAACTTATTTCTTTGGTTGATATTAAAAGAGTGAAAAAGTTATTATTCCAGGAGAGCAATACATTTGAAGTACTTTCTTTTCTTTTTTTTTTTTTTTTTGGTTTTTTGAGGTAGGGTCTCCCTTTGTAATTCAGGCAGGCCCTGAACTCACTGTGTAGCCCAGGCTGGCCTCTAACTTTTGGCAATCCTCCTGCCTCAGCCTCCCAAGTGCTGGGATTACAGGTGTGCACCACCACACCTGGCTTGAAGTACTTTCTATATAGTTTATATAGTTTGCTTTTAGCTTTTTAAAATCTGATACTGTTGAGCGGGGGATTTAGGTCAGTGGTTCTGGCGCCTGCCGAGCAAGCACAAGGTCCCAAGTTCGATCCCTGGTACCAAAAAAAAATAATAATAATCTGATACTGTTTACTACTGTAGTGAAATGGAATTTAACTTTCTAAAACGGTTAAGAATAATATGTAACGGGGCCAGGGATTTAGCTCAGTGGTTTCGCTGCCTGCTGCGCAAGCACAAGGACCCGAGTTCGATCCCGGTACCAAAAAAAAAAGAATAATATGTAGTTATTTTGTGCTTTCATTTAGTGATCATTATCTTGCAAATAAAACCTTTTGAGAGAAATACTCACCTGAATAATGAAGGGTAGAATGAAAATAGCATATCTGTTGAGCCTCATTTTCATTTAATGTTATGGCTCTTTACAGTTAAACCTGTTTGTTTGCTTTGGGTTTTTTTTTTTTTTTTTTTGGTACTGGGGATTGAACTCAGGACCTTGCACTTGCAAGGCAGGTGCGGTGGCACTGAGCTAAATCCCTAGCCCCTGCTTCGGTTTTTTGTGACAGGGTCTTACTATGTAGTTCAGGTTGGCCTTGAATTCATTATGTAGCTGAGGCTGGCCTTGAACTTGCAGCAATCCTCCTGCCTCAGCCTCCAAAGGGCTGGGATTATAGGTATGTGCCACCATGCTTAGCCATGCTTCCCTGCTTTAAAACTCCCCACTGATATCAGATGCAACAGGGTTAAGTTCTATACTTCTTTTACTGTGGTCTGCCAGAACCTATGCCATCTGATTTGTTTGCCTCTCAGGCTGCTTCAGATCCTGCCCTCTTCTCAGCCTTTAGATCTAACCTTAGGTAGTACCTCTGCAAGAAGCCTTCCCTAGTCACCTTCAGTTGCTGTCACATTGTTCTGTTTTCTGTACATGAAATTATCTTGTTACATGTTTATTTTCCTCCATCAGATGGCAGGGTTGTCTTACTTGCTGCTGTAACCCAAAGCAACTAGAACAATGGCTAACATACAGTAAGCAATCAGTAAATATTTGCCAACATAATGTTATGAAATAGTTAATCAAAAACTTGGAGAACGGAACTGTTTTTGTTTATCAGATGGAAGCATTTATAATTTAGTAGAAGATATTACAGGAATGGTTATCTTTGGATACAGGATGTGGCTCTTACATGGACTTGATGTAAAACTGGAACGGATTTTCATTTTTATATTTAATTTTTCTCATTTTTAATGGGAGAATTGGTGTGGAACAGTAAAAAAAATATAGGCTTTAGAATTAGACCTAGGGTTTAGATCTTAACTCCATTACTTAATCACTGTGAGCCTTAGTTTTTCGTCTATAAGTAGACATAATGATCGCTTATAGGATCTGGAGCGATCTGGATGTAAGAAGATAGTACGTGTATTTTGGCATAGGAGCTAGCACACAGAAAATATTAAAATTATTGTTTACGGCAGTGCAGATGATAATCGTAAGATCCTGAGTATTTAAAATAAATATAGCAGAACTTTGCTTTGGGTATAGGTGGAAATTACAGTCTTAATTGGTAGAAGATCAGTTAACTAGCCTCTCTGTACTGAAGTAAGGATACTCTGAAGAACTAGTAGAACAAAATGGGAAATGCTATGTTCACGATACCTCTATTTAGTCTTGTTTTTTGTGAACCCAGGGCCTTTGCACTGAGCTACATCCCCCTAATCCCCCATCCCCTTAAGTTATTTTGACTCAGGGTCTCGATAATCACTAAGTTGCCTAGGCTAGGCTTGAATTTACAATCCTTCTGCTTCAGCCTCCCAGCGTGCTGGAATTAACAAAACCATGCCCAGGTATTTAGTCTTATTTCTGTTTGAGAAAGCGTGTGAGAATTTAAGTGAATGTTGCAGGAAAAGTAGAAGGATAATTGCTCGTTAGTTGTAGAGCACAAAATGTTAAGATTTCCCTTTAAACTATTTTTGATACAAATCTTATGTACAAAAATAGAAAAGTAATGATATTCACACTCTGTCTGTCTATTCATCAACCCACTTCAGATAATTATTGCCTTAATGGTCAATCATTTTTCAGCTCTCCCCTTTATTCCCTCTCTTCATTACTTTGAAGCAAATGACAAAACAGACAAACACAGACTAGGAAAAAATCTCTTCATACAGGTTTTATATGTTGCAAAGATTTACAAAGTGCAGTTACCATATTTGATTTATGGAAATAACTTCTTTGTTTGGATCTCAGGATCCTTAAGTGGACAATGGAGCTGGTAATAATTTTATAGCTAACTTTTGTTGAGTGCTTACTATGCTAAGCACTATCCTAAGCATTTTACAAGTATTAATTCCCTCAGCCCTCACTACTTTAAGAGTAGATTTATTATGATGTCCATTTCACAGATGACAAAACAGGCACCCAGAGGCTAAGTAACTTGCTGGTGGTTACAGAGCCAATAACTAGTGAAGGGAGGATTTAAACTCAGGCATTAGTATGCACTCTTAGCCATTTTACTGTGCAGACTTTCATATTCTTTTTGTTTGTTTTGTTTTGGTACCAGGGATTGAACTTGGGACGTTGTGCTTGTGAGGCAGGTGGCGGAACCACTGAGCTAAATCCCCAGCCTCTAACCTTTCATATCCCTAAAGTATTTTCTATAACGCAGACTGTTTATTTATTCAAGCTTAGGCCATAAGATTAACTAGGATATGGAAATTGTACTTATTTTAATTTTTAAAAATTTAAATTGACACATAAAAATTATACATATTTACTGGCTACCGTGTGATGTTTTGCTGCATGAATACATTGTATAATGTTCAAATCAGGGTAAACATATCTGTCTCAAGTATATATCTTTTTTTGTGGTGAATGTTGAGGTTTTAAATCTTTTTGTGTTTTGTTTTTTCCCACTTGGTAGAACTGATATCTTGCACAGATTTGATATTCTGATGATAGACATTTATTTGCTTTAATAAAAAAGGAGGAACAAGGTAGACATATTTAAGCTGTGTACTGTGTTAGAAACCTGTATAGACTGGGGATGCAGCTCAGGGTAGAATGCTTGCTAAGGATGCACAATGCCCTGGGTTCAATCCTGGAATCTCAAGAAGCAAAACAACAAAAACTTCTTTAAATGTGAGATTCTTTTAGATTAAATAATAACAGGAGGTTTTAGGGGCAGAACATTTGGAGTGCATGTTGGGTGGTGGGGCGTTCAGTCTACTGTCGTATATATTTTGCAGAGTTGGGGGTGCTAGGGATTGGGCCCTGTGCCTTTGTGCTGGTGCTTGTCCACTGAGCTGCATGACCAGGCTACTATCTGGTCTTTTGATTTTCACTATTGTGAGAGCCTGGGACCATTTTCTGCAGGTCTTGGCTTTGAAATGTAGCTCTTCCTTGAGGTATTAACGTTTTTGTAATTTTATCTTTTGTAGCAAAATTTTTTTGGGGGGGGGGTTACCGGGGATTGAACTCAGGTCCTTGCGCTTGTGCAGCAGGCGGTGAAACCACTGAGCTAAATCCCCAACCCTTTTGTAGCAAATGTATAGACTAGACTTGTGAAGTATAACAGTCTCCCGTGGGCCTAAAGGCGTGCGTGGGGGGGGGGTTGTTTTTTGAGACAGGGTCTCACTGTGTAGTTCGTGCCAGCCTTGAACTCACTATGTGGCCCAGGCTGGCCTGAACTCACAGTGATCCTTCTGCCTCAGCCTCATCAGTGCTGGGATTATAGACATGCACTACCATTCCCAGCTGCGTCTTAGATTTTTGTTGTTTTGGGTTTTTTGAGACACACATCTCTATGTTGTTCAGGTTGGCCTTGAACTCATGGCAATCCTGCATCAGCCTCCCAAGTGCTGGGATCACAGGTGTGTTCCACCACACTTGGAGTGTGTCTGGTTTTTGAGTTAGGGTCTTTCTATATAGCCTAGGCTGGCCTTAAACTTGTGATCCTCCTGCCTCAGCTTTGGAGTTCTGGGATTATAGGTGTATGTCATCATACCCAGCAGCATAAAACTTTTCAATCATAAATCATGTATACAAATGAGTAACACATGTGGACTAGATTCAGATTCTAACCTTGAGTTCCAAGATAATATTTGATTGTAAATCCCTAGTTTACATTCAGTTCTTTCAAGAAATACTTTTAATTTTAAATGTTTAAAAATTTTTAATTCACAGCAATGCCTGTACAGTGGTACCTCAGTTCACAAGCTTAATTTTTTTTGTGTGTGTATGGGGATCGAACTCAGGACCTAGCACATTCAAGGCAGGCGTGGTACCACTGAGCTAAAATCCCTGGCACGAACTTAATTCTTTTCATGATTCTGGTCACAGAATTCATATGATCTAGTTGCAGCTGAATTGTAATCATGGATTAGATAGTAAAGAAAAACTTCACTGAGAAGGTGACTTTTGGACAGGAGGGTGAGGTATTAACCAGGATAGATGTGAGGGATGCAAGAATGTTCAAGCCAGTGGTGTTCGTGGTGACACACACCAGTAATTCCAGCACTGAGGAGGCTGAGGCAGAAGGACTGCTGAAGTTTGAGGCTAGCCTGTGTTACACAGTGAGTTCAAGGCCAGCCTATGTTGCATAGTGAGACCCTGTCTCAAAAAAGAAAAAAAAAAAAAAAAGAACATTTAAGCCAAAATGGTCCTGAGGTTAGTTGCTTGATTAGAGGAACTGCAAGAAAACATTTGTAGCTAGAAAGAAATAATTAAAATGCAGCTTCAGTGGAGGGCGGGGGATTTAGCTCAGTGGTTCTGGCGCCTGCCTTACAAGCACAAGGTCCCGAATTTGATCCCTGTACCAAAAATAAATAAATAAATAAAAAGAGATTATGGTGAGGAAGGGGAGGGTGTCTTTTTTTTTTTTTTTTTCTGGTACCGGAGATTGCACTCAGGAACTGGGACTTGCCAGACAGGCCTGGTGCCACTGAGCTACATCCCCGCCACCATCCATTTTTAAAAATAATCTTTACTGAGATGTAGTTCACAAATATAAAGTACATTCATTAAAGTGTACGTTTCAGTTCTTTTAGTATACTCAAGAGATGTGCAGCAGTCACCTTGGGGTGTCTAATGTATGGATGGTTTTTAGGGCCTGGCAGCTGGAAGGGACCAACTAGAGAGTAAGTGTAGAGAGAGAGATGAGTGGAATAAAATAAAAGAGTAAAGATAGAGAAGAGGTCCAGAGACAAGGCTCTCAGACATTTTGTGTTGTAGATACTTTTTCTAATTTACTTGGTCTGTTGACTTAGGTTCTTTTTGAGGTTCAAGGTAACCTTTATCTTCCCAGAGAAATAATAAATCTGTTCCGACTTTTGGGTTAGATTCAGTGGATTCAGTGAGTGGTAGCTCTGTTATAACTTCCAGTTGAAAAGTTAGCATTGCATTGTCTGTCTCCTTCCAGTGCCTAGACCACCTTCCCCTCACTCTATTGCTATTTTCATGAAGTTGTAGATAATATTTTTCCATGTTTCTTGGCAGTGTTTTAGAACATGAAACTAGCTTAATTATAAGGTGTAGGATATATTAAACAACTTTATAAAAAAACCCTCTATATAAGACTTTATAAGCAGTCCTTATGTTCTCCATTTAGTTGCTTTGTCTCTCACACAGACAAAGGTGAAATTATATCCCTGGCCCTATGTTGGTTTGAAGCATTATTCATGGTTGCTATAAAACATTATTTTACGATACCAGATCCCAAAGTAAGCTAACCGTTAGCTTTGTAGCAAATAAACATTCTTTTTTTTAATATAATTTTTAATTTTATTAGTAGATGTTTGTAATTCATGCAGTTTACAATCATCTTGGGGAGTGGTTACATGTACATTTACAGCTTTTTAAAAAATTCCCTTCCTCTTCCTTACCCCCTCGCAACATTCTTACAACTCAAGTGTGAAACAGTACAGACAGACTTTACATGGTATGTAAGGTTCTTGAGAAGAGATTTTCAATTGCAATGGAAATACTAATACTAAAATTTGCTAACCAGTGCACTCCAAGATTACTCTAATGTCAGTTTTTGTGATAGAGAAGAGATGAGTATGTGTGCAGTTTCTTAGGGATTGGGGCCTTACTGATTTCTTCCCAATGATCTAGATTCCTGCCTTTTGTAAACTAAAACAAGCTGGATCCAAAATCTTTCTGCTTAGGCTTTTGTCAGTCAGTTATGATCTTTTACAAAGTTTTTACCCCATTTTTAGTTGTTATAAAATTTTATCTGAGAACTAATGGTACATGAAGTTTAGTTTGTAGAGGACCCCAAACACCCTGGTAAAAATTACCCAAGAATTTAACACTGTTGTACAAACCAACTTGACTTTTTCATTTACTTGTCAAAAAAACAAAAAAGTAGTTTGCTGTTCCGTAGTCCTTTCAAATTTAGTGCCCCCATAGATTTTAAATTATAGAACACTGGAGAAATGCACATTTTGTGCAGAAAGTAGTAGAACCTGGTTACTTCTTTTTGGAAAAGGCAGCGATTCCATCTATGCTTTGAAATGATAAAGCTTTTCTAGTTAAGATCAGTTTTTTGTTTTATTTTTGGTGGTACTGAAGATTGAACTCAGAGCCCTGGCACTAAGCTATCTCCCCAGTACTTTTTTTTTTTTTTTTAAAGGAGGAAAGGTTTATTTAGCTCACAGTTTGTAGAGGTTCAGTCCATAATCTGCTGGATCCAAGGCTGGGTGGCACATGGCAGAGGGGCAACAGTTCATGATGGTGGAAGACAGCAAAAACTACAAGAGACCTTAACAGCTGTCTTTCTGCCCCTTTTATCTTATTCAAACTACCTAGGCCGGGTAGCACTCAGACCCTTAATCCTAGTGACCTCGGCCTCGCTCCACCAGGAATCAGTGACACACTCTTTTTTTTTTTTTTTGGTACCGGGGATCAAACTCAGGACCTTGAGCTTTCCAGGCAGGCGGCGGAACCACTGAGCTAAATCCCTGGCCCAGTCACACTCTAGACTCAGCCACTTCTGAAAAAGCATTAGGCTTTGGGGGGACAGCTAAAAACAAGCCATAGCATTCCACCCCTGGCCCCCCAAAACTCATGCATACCCCTTTATACAAAAAAGCATTTAGTTCTTCTTCAAGAGTTACCAAAGACCTAACAGTTTCAGCACTGCTGAAAAGTCCAAGTCCAAAGACTCCTCTGAGATTTAAGGCAAATTTTTAGTTGTGAGCCCCTGTACAAATGAAAAGAAAGTTAAACACTCCAACATTCAGTGACACAAGATAGAAATTTCCATTCCAAAAGTTACAAGTGGGGATACAAAGGAATGGGACCAAAGCAAATCCAAAATCCAGCAGGGCAAACATTAAATCCCATAGTTCCACTTCCAGCATCCCTGACAGTCTGTGGCAAGTTGTGAACTCCAAAAGGCTTGGGTGGCTCTCCCCTAGGGCACTTCCAGTGGTAGTAACTCCGCGGTGTCTTTCTTGGGCTGGGTCAGTTCCCTCCTTGCAGTTTTCCTCAGAAGATCCACACTCCTTGCTTCTCCAAACTTCTTGTGTCTCCACTGCTCCTTCAGCTTCACACTCAGTTTCACACACTGCCCTCTTGGGAGCACACTGCCTGGCCTCCCAGGCCTTTTTCTGAAATCTTGATGGAAGCCTTCCTGACCCCACAACTCTTCCATTCTGCATGTGCCGAAGACCAGTGCCACGTGGATGATGCCCAGGTCTGCTGCCAGCTGGAGCAGTAGCCAGGCTTCCTTCTCTCTTGGCTGTCCCCCCAGTCCTTTTTTAATTAAATTTTTAATTTTTAATTTTTTTTTTTTTTTTTTTTGGTACCAGGGATCGAACTCGGGACCTTGCACTTGCAAGGCAGGTGGCAGGACAACTGAGCTAAATCCCTAGCCCTTTTTATTGTTTTTTGGTACTGGGGATTGAACTCGGGTCCTTGTGCTTGCAAGGCAGGAGGTGGAACCACTGAGCTAAGTCCCCAGCCCTGAGCCTTTTTATTTTTAATTTTGAAATTGTCTAGACCGGGCTCAAACTTGCATTCCTCTTGCCTCAGCCTCCCAGAGTTCTTGGATTATAGGCATGTACCAACACAATCAGACCAAACAGTGCCCCCTCATACTAGGGCTTCAACCTAGGTCCTTTGCAGCCTCCCAGCCCCATTTTTATTTTTTATTTTGAAACCTGGTCTCACTAAGGTAATTTGGGCTTGAAATTGGAATCTTCCTGCCTCAGCCAGGCAGGATGATAGGTGTGTGCCACAGCTAAGACAGTTTTTAAAAACATCTCATTTTATTCTCTTTCTTTTAGAGAAACATTGAAATAGAAGCTCTTTGATGAAGAAATGAAGTGTTTAATATGCTGGGTTTAAATTTTACTTGTAGTTTCGTTGTGATCTTTATCTCTTCCTACACTTTCTTCTTCCTTCCATTTCAATCTCTAGTGATTTAGTGATTAATTTCTCTTACTTTCAGTTTCTACTTCTTTTGTACGCACAGTAGAGAGATGTAAGCTGCTTTATTACCCTTTACTAAAAGTGGTACTGTGATAGGGATTAAAAGAAATTATTTTTATTTTATTTTTTGGTGATAGGGATTGAATCCAGGGCCTCACATGTTGTAGGGTTGACTGCTGAGCCACATCACTCCCCACCGCCATGTCCCCCCTTTTAAATTTTGAGACAAGGACTTACTAAGCTGCACAGGCTGGCCTTGAGTTTGATTTTGTTTGTTTTGTTTTGTTTGGGGGATGGCCTTGAGTTTGAGATTGCCTGCCTCCATTTCCTGAGTAGCTAGGATTACAAGTAGGTGTAACTGCACAGCAAAACTAAATCTTATAATGCGAGGAGTTTCGATTTAACCATTTTTAAATTTTATTTTTGTTGGTGCTAAGGAGCAAACCTATGGCCCCACATGTGTTAGGAAAATTCTCTCCACTGAGTTACATCCTCATCTTTCCACTTTTTATTTTAAAAAACCCAGAATGGATCCTGAGGTATTTTTGCATTCCATTGCCATCATGAATCTTTTAATCTGTGTGTCTGGGTGTAGGCAATATTAAGAGTTCTTCTAGAGTATGTTACTGTGTCCAGTGTTACAGAACCCAGATAATAAATTTAGAAATATTCAGTGCTTGCTGTATGTAAAATTGGACTGAGTGCTAAAAGAGATGGCATTCTAAAGAAGTTAACATTCAGTAACTAAGGTAACAATCGAACAAAAGCCCTTGGTTGAGGTAAGTGTTTATGTACTATGACAGATTTGAAGAGGTATGACTTTTTGGTTAAATGTAGATATTATTTACTGAGCATGCTTTACTAGATATCATACAAATTTTTTTTCCCCCGGTACTGGGGATCGAACTCAGGACCTTGCGCTTGTGAGGCAGGTGTGCTGCCACTGAGCTAAATCCCCAGCCCTATCATACAAATATTATCTAAAATCCTGACGTCAACTGTGCAAGATAGGAATTATCCTTACTTCAAAAATTTACAGACTGAATCTCAGGGAAGTTAATGATTATTTTAAGGAAATTGTCCGAACATTTCTAACACAGAAAAAGGAAATTGTACTTGGTTTCAAGGTGGCTAAACATAAGCTTAATTGTGTTCTTTGTTTTGTATAGGCAGAAGGGGAGGATGAGTAGCAGAAAAAAAACAAATACAGTGGATTTAACCCCAGGTTGCTTCCATATTCTTTGGTATTACTAACAATGTTCTTTATTACATTTCCATTCATTAATTTAGCTAACTTCACAAATGTCAGTCATTGATAATTTAGTAATAAAGTAGCTAACATTTACTGAGTTTTTATGAGATCTCATTTAATATAACAATTTGTTAGGCAAATCTTACTAAGTCTATTAGTGATATTTTTGTAAAGTTAACTACACAGGTGATAGGCAAAATAATAAGCACTAGTAAGTGGTAATAAATCAGGTATTGAGGGTTTGGTGAGGTCAAATAACTTTGTTCGTGGTACATACCTAGGAAACAGTACAGACAGGTTTCAAATTTAAGTGTCTTGATTCCAGAGTTTACACTTTAGCATTGTGCCAGGCCGCTCCTCACTTCCTTCAGAGTGTATTGGTATTTTACAGTGTTCTTTGGACAGTAAGGTGTATGTAGTATAAAGGTTCCCAAACAGCCTTCTGCCTATTTTGATGATTTCACTATGCTGCAGAGTGTAAAATAATTTATTCATTCATTTATAGCAATATATTGCATATAGAAGTAGCTATGAGAATCCAGATGTCTTCTATTAAGCCAGACATTAAATAGATTTGCAAAAATGTAGAACAAGTTTACTCTCACTGAATTTTTGTTAAGGAAAATATAGCTACTTTAAATTTTTAACATATATGACTTATTAACTAATGAATTTATTTTAATTAATAAATATTTTTAAATTCATAGAACATATAATTTGGAAACTAACTCTTTTGCTATATTTCAAGTACCTGTTTATATATCAACATCTTATAGTTCTAGAAATTCACAAAATTTAAGAATATTTCTTGTTTTTTAGCTACTGTGCTAACATGAAAATTATCTCAAGGGATTTTGAAGGAACAGCAATATTTGTGATGTCACTGGATTTTCAGAAAATAAGACAGGTGAAGTGGTGCACACCTCTAATTGCAGCACTCTGGGAGGCTGAGGCAGAAGGATCGAAAGTTTGGGCCCAGCCTATACAACTCACTGATTTATCAAGATCCTGTTTTTAAAAAAAAATTATGTTAAGATACATAGCCTAGGAGATCAGTCAGTTTCACTTTGTTTAAAAAAGATTTTTTAAACCTAGTAGAAGTCAGACATGGTGGCACATGCCTGTAATTCCACCAGTTGGGAGGCTGAGGCAGGAAGATCACTGTGTGAGTTTGATGCCAGCCTTGGTTACATAGTTCAAAGCCAGCCTGAATGACATAGTGAAACCCTGTCTCAAAACAACAACAACAGCAGCAAGACTAGTAGAAAAGTGAAGAGCTTTTGAAATTCATTTACAGGGCATCCTTATACATATATTCTGTGTCATAGGTAAAAAATTAATTTCTAAGTTGGACATACTGCTGTATGCCTGTAATCCTAGCACACAGGAGCTGAGGCAGGAGGATTGTGAGGTTGAGGCCAGTCAGGGAGACCATCTCAAAAAAAACAAAGAAACAAGCACAAAGGGTTCATTTCTAGGGTCTAGGAACATAGTTTACAGTCCTTCCTAGTATACACGAAGCCCTGGGTTGAATCTCCTGCATTAAAAAAATAATAATTCTGTCCTCTGAGGTTTCTTAGGTTGCCATATATAGCACATGTGTGTAAATTGACAAATCTGCAAGATACAGAGAATATGTATCATAGTACTATAGTGAACAAAAATAAGAGTATGAATTTGTACTTTGGGGTTTTTTTGGTTTTTTGGTACTGGGGATTGAAATCAGGACCTCACGCTTGCCAGGCAGGCACTATGCTGCTGAGCTAAATCCCTGGCCCATGAATTTGTACTTTATATATTAGCATTGCCTAAAACATGGTGATTAGTTTAGGATTTCACTGTTTAGGAAGTACCAGGCTGAGGTATAGCTCAGTGGTAGAGCACTTGCATGTTTTAGGCCTTGGGTTCACTCCTCAGTGCTGCAAAAACAGTTAAGAGACTTCAAATTAAGTTAAACCTGCTCTCTTATTTTCTGTCCCCTTTTTCCCCTTAGATGGGGTTTTGCTGTGTAGCCTAGGTTGGCCTTGAACTCAAGCCTCCTTAGTATGGGATTACAGGCAATTAATTGCCCCTATACTTGGCTAAACCTGCTTTCATGCTGTGGGACTTCAGTAAATAAAATGCTGCTTGAATTTCCAAGGGGTTAGTGGATAGGAGATTCATTGTTTTCCAGACTTATTTAAATATCTTTCTTTTTTTAACATTTCTTGTGAATAGTGTTTCATAGAACATGCTTTGGGAAATTTAGTTATATAAATATTTGCAGGAAACCCCCAATAGCAGAGCAGAGAGTTCCTTCCTTGTGGACAGTAAGAAAGGGTTCATGGAGCAAAAAATTTTTCCAAAAATACATGAAGCAGATAACCCAAATTTAAGCACAGATGTGAAAGAATCAGAGGCAGGGTGCCAGTCAGAAGCTACACATGTATACATAATAGCCAAGTGAGAGTGGAAAAGACAGAATAAAGACATGATTTTCAGGACTTAAGGAATGGGGGAAAGAGTAAGAAAATATGTATAAACATAAAAACAATAAATAGTGACACTTAACCAAGATTATTTTTATGATACTGGTATTAGTATGATATTTGGATTTAATTCAAAGCTTTTAGGAAAAGAGAAACTAGGAATTCATTTTACCTTAGGAATTTCAGGGCCAGGGATGTAGCTCAGTGGCACAGTGCCTACCTGGCAAGTGTGAGGTCTTGAGTTCAATCCCCAGCACCAAAAAAATAAATGCAAAAAAACGAATTTCATTTACCCTCTGTTTCTGGACTACACTTAACCTAATTTATTTATTCAATAGGTATCTATTAAGCTTTTTTTTCTTTTTAATTCTTTTATCGATACATTTTAGGTATATAGTACATTTACATTTATCATTGGGTGCTTGTACCTGTACATGATGTATCTTAGTTCTTATTTTTTCCCCCATTAAAGCTTTTTTTTTTGGAAAATGGGTTTTTTTTGGTTCTGGGGATCGAACTCGGGACCGTGCATTCTCGAGGCAGGCAGTGGAACCACTGAGCTAAATCCCTGGCTTCCCACTCCCATCAGCTCTTCTGCTTTTTTTTTTTTTTTTTTTTTTTTTTTTGGTACAGGGGATCAAACTCAGGACCTTGCGCTTGCGAAGCAGGCATAGTGCTACTGAGCTAAATCCCCGGCCCAATTAAGCATTTTTTAAATGTGCCAAGCCTTGCTCAAGAACTGATTTACTGATAGATACACAATAAAACAAAGACAATTTAGGGGGACGGGGTCTTGCTATGTGGTCTGGGCTGGCCTTGAACTCACTTATTTAGTTCAGGCAGGCCTTGAACTCTCGCTGATCCTTCTGCCTCAGCCTCTGCCTCAACTTCCTGAGTGCTGGGAGTATAGGCATGTACCACCACCACCACCAAAAAAAAGTTTTTGGATTCATAAAGTTTAAATCAAATCAGTGAAGGCCACTATTTAATGTATTTTATATTTTTAAAATTAGGGTCATGTTCTGGGATATCAGATGAAATGCAAATTTGTAGAAACACAAATTTTTTTTTTTGGTACAAGGGATCGAACTTGGGTTCTTGCACTTGCGCAGCAGGTGGTGGAACCACTGAGCTAAATCCCCGGCCCTAGAAACACAAATATTAAACATAGCTGGGCATGGTGGTGCATACCTATAATCCCAGCACTTGGGAGGCTGAGGCAGGAAGATCATTGCAAGTTTGAGGCCATCCTAGGCTACATAGTGAGACCTTGTCTCGAAAAGAAAAAGAAACATAGATTGTCATTCTCATATATACCATTAGTTGCTACTGGCTTTGCTGCTTCCTTTAACTTCAGTCTTGTTGCCTGAGGCACCTTATTGTGTCGTGCCATATTTAACCCCTCTGTGCTGGGGATTTAGCTCAGTGGTTTCATGCCTGCCTCGCAAGCGCAAGGACCCGAGTTCGATGTCCGGTACAAAAAAAACAAAAAACAAAACATATTTAACCCCTCTGAGTAGTGCTTTCAGACTCATCTGTGTTCAGCAGTTCAGAATTGCTGAACTCTGTTTTTCTTTTGGTGGTGCTGTGGATTGAACCCAGTGTGATGCTAGCTAGGGAATACTCTACCACTGGGGTACATCTCCAGCTCTCTGTCTTCTAAGTAGGGGAAGAGACTAGGATGGATGGAGTCAGGGGAGTTTCCTGCACTAAGCAGTAAATAGAGTATGACTGCAGGTGAAAATGAGAGGTTGGGGTGGATGAGGACATTAAGATAATCAGGAAAGATAGAGGAGCTAGTATAGTGGCACAAACCTTTAATCCCGGTTACTGGGAGTGTGAGGCAGGATTGCAAATTGAACCTCAGCATGGGCAGTTTAGCAAGACCTTGTCTCAACCTAAAAATGAAAAAGGGATAGGACGCAAATTTCCAGTGATGAATGTCATTATATTGTATACCTAAAGTGTACCAATAAAATTAATTTTAAAAAAAGAAAAAGGGATAGGAATAGTCAGATGGGATGGAGCACAGCTATAATTCCAGCACTCTGAGAGGCTGAGGCAGGAGGATCTTAGGTTTGTGACCAGTTTGGGCAGTTTAGTGGCTTATTGAGACCCTGCCTCACAATAAAAATAAAAAGGGCTGGGGATGTAGCTCGGTGTGAAGGCTGTGGGTTCAATCCTCAGTATCATGTATACACACACACACACACACACACACACACACACACACACACGGGTTGGGAATGTAGCTTAGTGGCTCAGTAGTAGAGTACTTGCCTAGTGTAAGAGCCTAGGTTCAGTTCCAGTTGATGCACATGCACACACACAAAAGTAAATGGAGCTGCTTTTGTACTGTACCAGTGAATATATTGTATAATGCTATTTAAAGTAACACTGTAAACTATATCTGAATCTGGTATTACAGTTACTAAAAATAATATATTTAGAGAAATGTTAGAATGTGGTTATAATAATCTGACCGTATGGCAGATGTAGTGGTAATGGAGAGGAAAGAAAGATGCAAGAGGTATTTAGAAAGTAGAATTCACCCGGGCATGGTGGTGCACACCTCTGATCCCAGCACTTGGAAGGCTGAGGCAGGAGGATTGCCATGAGTTTGAGCTCAGCCTGGGACACATAGTGAGTTCAAGGTCAGCCTGCACTACACAATGAGATCCTGTCTCAAAAAAAAAAAAAAAAAGTGGAATTTAACAGAACTTGACCCACCAGATGTTGAGGATAAGTTTAGAGGGAAGATGAGTTCTTGGGTCTGTCTTGGTGGCAGGGAATTTTGAAGATGATGGGAGCAGGTTCCCATATTGTGGAGCTGGAATGTCTGCAGGGCATCTGAGAAGTGTTGTTTAGTAGAGAATTAGGCGGGTAGTGCTCATAGTCTTTGTACTGGCTGGTATTTTACTGCAGTTAGGCACTTGATGCTGTGCTGGGCTTTTGTGTGTCTGTGTCACATAGTCTTGACAACCCCCTGGAGAGAGAGGTACTATTACTATCCTGTTGTACAAAAAGAGGAAAGCGGTGTTTTGAAAGGTTTGTTCAAATGGACATAGGGCTGATCTTTGAAACTGACTGAAGGAATATGCTTTGAACCACTAGGCTATTTGGGAATTGTTAGCATGTAGGCATAATAAATGGACAAGCACTTCAATCTGCAGGGTGCTAAAAGAGATCAGGGTTAGTGCAAGTAAAGGTGGCCTCAGGAGGGGAGAGGATTGGAACAAAGTGGTTTCTCAGAAACTGAGGGAAGAAAAAGTTTGCTAGAGGGAAGGACCATGATTTTTTTTTTTTTTTTTTTGTACAGGGATCGAATTCGGGACCTTGCGCTTTCAAGGCAGGCGGTGGAACCACTGAGCCAAATCCCTGGCCCAGGACTTCTGTTTTTGATAGTCTGATAGGTTAGACATTTCGAGGGATTTTTCCACTAAAACTGCAGCTATAGCCTGCAAAAATTCCAACAAGTATAATTTTTATATAAATGGTTTACTTTAGTTTCAGATTTATAGGAAAATTGCAAAGATAGATAGTACTGAGGATTTTACATAGCCTGTATCAGTTACCTCTATTGTTGCTTTAGTATGGTATATTTATTAGAATCAACAAACTAGCTATTAATGTGCAGCTATTTCTTTCTTTTTTTTTTTTTGGTACCGGGGATTGAACTTGGGACCATGCACTTGCAAGGCAGGCACCAGAACCACTGAGCTAAATCCCCGGGCCTACATGCAGTTATTAAGAGTTCATACTGCATGAATTTCCTTCGTGTTTACCCAGTGCCTTTTTAGGTCCTAGGATCCCATTCAGAATTCCTTTATTATCTTAAATTGTCATGTCTCTTTAGAGTCTTCTAGACTTTGACAGTTTGGGGGGAATTTATCAGGTATTCTATACAATGTTGTCCACTCCCCTCCCCTTATTTCAAGATAGGATCATGCTATGTCATTCAGGCTGGCCTTGAACTCACTATGTAGCCCAGGCTGGCCTCCAACTCATGGTGATTCTCCTGCCTCAGCCTTCCAAGTGCTGGGATTAGAGGTGTGCACCGCTTTATTCTTCGATGACCATAGAGGAAAAGACATGCTCTCATCATGTCATATCACAGATATTCTATCAGCATGACTTAGCACTGATGATGCTAACCTTGATCACCTAGCCAAAGTAGTTTTTGTCAGGTTTCTTTACAGTAAAGTTACTCTTCTTTTCTCCTTTCAACACATTGTTTTGAAGGAAGTCTGCATAGTCCACACTTAAGGGGTAGGGAGTCATGCCTCACCTCCTTGAAGGGGAAGTATCTATGTAAATTATTTAGAGTTCTTCTGAATGGAAATTTACACACACTTTTAATGAATTACTGGGTAGGCTAAATAAGTAAGAGAACTTCGAAGAGTCTGTTCACTGGAAAAGTGAAGTCAGTCAGAATAGGGTATGAGTGACCTTGTAAGCAAAGGGAAAGGTGAGGTTGTCCTGAGGGCGAATGCATATATCAGCACTCAGGAGACTAAGCCCTGGGCGCCAGACAAGTGGAAGAGCCCTCTGAGAAGGATGCTGAATTAAACTGGGACCAGTACCACCTCTGACTGTGTGCTGAACGAAAGTGCAAGTATTTCTGAAAGAAAGCAGTCTCTGATTAACCCTCAGAATTCCCACAGGTGAAATTCAGCAAAATATAAGTTCGTAATAAAAGAATTACCAAACAGAGAGAAATAAACCACTGTGAGGTGGTTAAAACTTAAACCATTTGAGCAATATAAATAATCATGTATAAAATGTTTAAATTAATAAAAGATGGGATTTAAAATACAGCAGGGAATGAATAACTCTTAGACCTAGTTATATAGATTTTAAAAAGAAATGTTAGAAATCTATAATTGTTGAAATTAGGTGGGTTATACAGCAGATTAGACTTTTGTTTTGTTTTTGAGATAGGATCTTGCTACGTAGTTCAGGCTTATCTAGAACTTGTGGTGATGCTCCTGCCTCACCTTCCCAGGTGGTGGGATTACAGGCATGTGCCACCATGCCTAGCTCAGATTAGACCATTTGAAGAGGGAGAATTCATGAATTGAAATATCTGAAATTATTTCCTGTAATGTAATGTTTAGAACAAAGTTGATGGAGAAGGCCAGGTGCATGCCTGTAATCCCAGTACTCCGGAGGCAGAGGCAGGAGGATCTCTGCAAGTTCGAGACCAGCCTAGGCTACATAGTGAGTTCAAAGTCAGTCTGAAACACATAGCGAGACCCTATCTCAACTCCCCCCCCCAAAAAAAAACCTCCAGAAAAAAGTTCTTAGGGAGGCTGTAATGAGCCTAACATGTATAATTAAAGTTCCACAAGGAAAGAAGGGAGAACTGGCAGTATTTGAAGGAATAGTGGCTAAGAATTTGAAAATTAATGAAAGATACAAATATACAAATACAGGAAACATAAGATGTATAAAAAGATATCTGCACCTACCTTGTATTTAAACTGGAGAGTGTCAAAGCCAAAGATAAGTTCTTAAAAGGCAATCAGAGAACCTCACATGGTGCACATACCTGTAATCTCAGCTCTGGGAAGGCTGAGGCAGGAGGGATCACCAGGAGTTCAAGGCCAGCCTGGGCTACGTAGTAAGTCTAAGGCCAGTCAGCTTGGGCTACATAGTGAGACCCTGTCTTAACCCCCCCTCCAAAAAAAAAAAACAACAAACAGAAGGAACAGATACGTAGCTTTGGTTTTTCTTTTCTTTCTTTTTTTTTTCTGAGACAGGGTCTTGCTATTTGGTTCAGGCTGCCCTTGAACTCACTAGCCCAGGCTTGCCTCAGATTTGCTGTGATCCTTCTACCCCAGCCTCCCCAGTTCTGGGTTTACAAGCATGCACCACCACACCCTACAGATATGTAACTGAAAGAAATGACTGATGACAAAAATTGAAGTCAGGGAGCAATGGAATAAAATATTAAAAGTACAGAATGAAAACAGTGGGGCCGGGGATTTAGCTCAGTGTTTCCGCCATCTGCTTTACAACCACAAGGACCCGAGTTCTATCCCCGGTACCAAAAAACAAAACAAAAAACCAGAATGAAAACAGTTATCAATCTAAATTTGTCTATCAATCAAAAACTATTTTGGGGTTACTTTTTTTTTGTACCAGGGATCGAACTCGGGACCTTATGCTTGTGAGGCAGGTGGTGGAACCACTGAGCTAAATCCCCGGCCCAGAAACTATTTTTAAATTTTATTTTATTCCTCCTCCCTCAAGCCCCTTTCCCTCCCTGTGTTCAAAAGCTTTGTTTCCATTTTTTTCCTTCTTCAAAAACTATTTTTGCAAAAACTGTTTTTTAAGAACAAGTGCAGGGCCAGGGATTTAGCTCAGTGGTTCTGGCACCTGCCTCGAAAGCGCAAGGTCTGGAGTTGGATCCCCAGTGCCAAAAAAGCAAAACAAAACAAAAAAGAACAAGTGCAAAATGAAGGTAGTTCCAGAAGATAAAAGCTGGATACTGACAGATCTTCACTTAATGACCTTCAAAAGGATATATACTTCCTGAAAAGGAAAATAATCCTAGAACATCTAAATAAACATTGTGTGTATAGTATATGTGCTGCCGAAGCGAGCACGACATAGTGTGTATAAAATGTTTAAAGGCTGGGGATGTAACTTAATGGTAGAGAGCTTGCTTAATATATTGAAGGTCCTAGTTCAATCCCCAACACCATACAACAAAAAATAATAATGATGTTTAATTAGCAGAATTTTTTTTAAAAGCCAAAACTAGATAAATGACTGGCTAGCATATTGTAGGTCAAGAAGACTATATGTGGGGATTCTGATGTTTGTTCCAATCTTGACTATGTGCTAATAAACATATTTTTCTACCTCTTGTAAAAAAAAGACTATAATTTGAATTGAAAAATTTAAGATTCTTAGGAAGGAAGAGGTGTTTAAGATATTATTTAAATGTTGGAGCACAGTGGTACATGCCTATAGTCCCCAAGTACTTGGGAAGTAGACAAAGGAAGATTGCTTGAACTAGGAATTTTTAAAGTTAACATGTATAGTAATGAAAGAGCCCGTCTCCAAAGGGAAAAAAAAAAGATATTTAAGACTTTATTATACATATGTGATAAATCTTCAAAAGTAGCTACTAATTGAGTAGAAATAGAATATGTAACTTCTGGACACTAAAAGAGGAGAGATAGAATTAAAAAGCAAAACTTCTAAAGAGGCTTAAAAAGAGACTAGAGAACTATATAAAGCATAGAAAAAAGCAAACCAGATAGAAATCACAGTATAAGATGATGATAGAAACAAGTTCAAATATATTAATCACAATAAAATGTAAGCATGAGGCTGGGGATTTATCTCAGTGGCATGGTGTCTGCCTCACAAGCGCAATGTCCTGAGTTGGATCCCTGGTACTGGGAAAAAAGTAAATGTAAGCATAGTAACACTGCCAATTAAAAGACAGAGATGGTCAGTGAGGTGGTTATTTTTTAAAATCTAGCCAAAAAAAAAATACATATATTTATTTTTAGGGGGTACCGGGGATCGAACTCCGGACCTTACGCTTGCGAGGCAGGCGCCAGAACCACTGAGCTAAATCCCTGGCCCCCAAAACATATTTAAAATGGAAAATTTTTATAAAAGGCAATTATCAAAAATAATAAAAAATACCATTGTGGTAGCTGTAGGAATAACAGATAAATAGGACTTTAAGACAAAAAAAATCATTGTGGATAAAGAGGGTCCTTAAAATGACAAAAGTTCAAAGCACCAGGAAGATACAACAGCTCTAAATTTGTTTTCACTTGGTAAGAGCATCAATACAGAGAGCAAACTTTTTTGGGGAGGAGACAGGGTAATGCAGCATAGCACGGGCTGGCCTCTAACTCACTGTGTAGCCCAGCCTGGCCTGCCAAGTGCTGGGATTACATGTGTGCACCACCCTACTGGTATAGAGTACTTTTTTTCTTCTTCCAGTACTGAGGAATGAAACCAGGGCCTTTGCACTGAGCTGCCTGAGCCTTTCTTTTTGGTACTGGGAATCGAACTTAGGATCTTGTGCTTGCCAGGCAGACGTAGTGCCACTGAGCTACATCTCTGGCCCCTGAGCCCTTTTTACTTACTATTTTGAGATAGGCCCTTGCCAGGTTGCTCAAGCTGGCCTTGAACTTGCAGTCCTCTTGCCTCAGCCTTCAGAGGCTGAGATTACAAGACTGTGTCACTATGTCTGGGCCCTACTGGTATACTTAAAGGAGAATTTATAGCTCTGTTATCCTAGTGGGAGAGTTAAACCTAGCTCTTACTTATTGATAGTTTAAACAGATAAAAAATTTATAAAAGTTTATATAACATGTATTATACCACATTTGACTTCATGAACTCATATGTAGAGAAAATCCTGTGTTTCATAATTGGAAAATATGCATTTATGAATGAAGAATATTTAAACCAATTAATGATGTATACTGTCTACTAATGCAAGATTCAGATAGTTAAATATTCTGTATCATACAGCTCCATGTTAGGGTTTTTAGGGGGCGAGAGTTCTGGAGATTGAACCCAAAGCCTTTGCACAGAGCTACATTCTCAGGCCCTTTAATTTTTTTTTTTTTTTTTTAAGACAGTGTCTGCTAAGTTACCGAGTTGCCCAGGCTGGGCTCAAATTTGTGATTTTCTTGCGTTAGCTTCCCTAAGTGCTGGGATTGCAGACATGTGTCACTGCATGCAGTTCAGATCCGTGTAATTTAAGTATAGTACTAAAACCTAGAAGTTAATAGCAAAACCAGAAAGCTCTACTTTGGAAATTAAAATATGCATTTGCAAATACCTCATGGATCAAAGAAGAAATCATAGTAGAATAGGAAAATACATAGCACTGAACAGTAAGAAGAATACTACATACCAGAACCAGTGTTTGATAACATTTGATAAGGAAGTGGGACAGACAATAAACACGGTGAAAAAGTTGGTAATATAGTATGATAGAAAGTGATTAAGTTTTGGGGAAAAAAGGTAAAAAAAGAGCAAGGTGAAGGACATTGGAATTTATGATGGGAATGGACTTGGTAGACAGGTTATAGTACAGGTTGAGTATATCTAATCTGAAAATTCAAAATTTAAAATGCTTTGAAATCTAAAACCCTTCTGGTTCCAAGCATTTCAGGTAAAAGATACATAAACTACCATATATACTACAAGAAACAGTTAAAATAGGCTTCACTGAGAAGTAAGGATTGAGTGCAGCCCTGAAAATACTGAGAGTTAATTAGGTAGCTGCTTAGAGGGAAAGGATTCTTGACAATGGGTCCAGTTAGAATTAAGACTCTAAGGCAGTGGTGACAAACCTATGGCCCGTGTGCTCTAGTGGGCTGTTTGCATCTTTGAAAGCTCTGAAAGGTTCACTGTCACTGCCCTAAGGTATGATTGTGTCTGCTATGTTCAGGGAGCGATGTTCCAGAACACTGCAGCTAGAATCCACAGAGGAAGTTTAGAAGAGTTCAGGCAGATGGGGGAGATGTGTAGGGCAAGGTCTTTTAGCTTTTACACCGAGAGGAGTAATCCTCACAGGGTTGATTTGTTGTTTTATTATTTTGTGGGTGTGTATGGTCCTGAGGATCAAACCTGAGGCCTCCCACAGGCTAAGCATGCAGTCCGCCACTGAATTGCACCCCAGCCCTGCACCAGCAGATGCAGAATAATGTAGTAGTTCTCATGAGAGATGACAGTGGCTTAGACAGATGTGACAGAAATAGGGGTGATGAGAAGTAAATTGTTTCTGGAGATGTGTGTGAATTTATGCATAAATATAAATGTATATTTAAGGGAACATTTCTTGAATTTGTGTGTCACCCTCGCCAAAGGCCCAGGCCGATCTTTTCGGTACTGTTCCAACTCTAGTATATATGTTACCGAAGTGAGCACAGTTTCTGGATGTATTTGAAGATAGAACAGATGGCTGACAGATGGTAGAGTATGGAACAAGAGCAGAATCAAAGATAATTCCAAGTTGAGACCTAAGTGATAGAAGAATGGACGCGCCATTAACTCAATGGCAAAGACTTTAAGGGAACAAGGCTTTTGAAAAATCAGGAGTTTCGTTTTGTGTTGTTCTTTTTTTTTTTTGGTACCAAGGATCAAACTCGGGACTTGGTGCTTGCACGGCAGGCACCAGAACCACTGAGCTAAATCCCTGGCCCCTCCAGGAGTTTCGTTTTGATATGTTGAATTTAAGATGTCTTTTAGATATGTAAGTGGAGGTGTCATGTAGATTAGGTAGAGGTAGACGCATGAGTATTGAGTTAATGAAAGAGGTCTGGGCTGGGATGCAAAAAGCATAAAAGAAGTTTATAGTATAAAATGCAAGAAAAAAAAATAATGTAGGGCCAGGGATTTAACTCAGTGGTTCCACCTCCTGCCTCACAAGCAGAAGGTCCCAAGTTCGAGCTCCAGTACCAAAATAAATAAATAAATAAACATTAAAATAAAATGCAAGAGTCTGAAAATTAAAGAACTTTAAGCACGTCTTGTAAAAAGTTAGACACAGAGCAACAGAATAAACTCAAGAGAGACTGAAGAAAGGAAGAGATAAAAATAAAGAGGAAAGAATTAATGAACACAAAGGACAGATAAAATAAAAATCAGCAAAGTCGATATATGGTTCTTCAAAGCTGGGCATGGTGATGCATGCCTGTAATTCCAGCACTTGGGAGGCTGAGGCAGGAGGATTGTTGTGAGTTCCAGGCCATCCTGGGCTTCATAGTGAGTTCAAGTCTAGCCTTGAATATAAAGTAAGACCCTGTCTCAAAAAAAAAAGGGCCAGAGATTTAGCTCAGTGGTTCCGGCGCCTGCCTTACAAGCACAAGGTCCCAAGTTCGATCCCCGGTACCAAAAAAACAGCAAAAAAGATAAACTGTCGGGGCAACCCACTTTCTGGTCCCTCTTCTGTCTCTCTTAGACAGAAGCTTTCTTTCTCTCAGTAAATTTTTCCTTCCCTTTAAAAAAAAAACAAAAAACTGTCAGGATCAGTTAATAGCCAGGTGTCCTGACATATGCTTGTAATCTAGCACTCTGGAAACCCAAGGTAGAAGGATCTCAAGTTTGAGCCCAGCCTGGGCAATTTAGCAAGAAGGTGTCTCAGAATTTGAAGGAAAAAAAAAAAAAAGACTGGGGTTCTAACTCAGTGTGAAGGCCTTGGATTCAGTCCTCAGCCTGGGGATGAGGAGTTCGAAAATCTGCCTAGTTCTGTAAACACTAACCATATTGCACCAATATTCTATAAAATCTTCCTATGAAAAAAACACTTGCAAGAGCAAGGTCCTGAGTTCGATCCCTGGTACCAAAAAAGAAAAAAGAAAAGAAAACACTCTACAACTGAGAAATACAATAAAGAAAATGTCATTCTGTAGAGTAGAAAAAAAGAAAACACTAGGCCCCATTGAATATCTTGGGATAGAAAAGCAGGAGGTGCTAAGATTAATGAGATCATATAGTAAAATTATGTAAAAACTACCTTGAAGGCACTTCTCTATTGGCTAGGCATGGGACATTGTAGTATCAAAAAGAATGACAGTAATGAATGAAAAAAAGTTTGCTTGGATCATAGTGAGATTTATTAAGAGAACAGAGAATACTAAGAATGGTGTAAAGACAACTATCGAGTGTGGAAAGAATTAGAAATACCATTTTAGGAGAAGAAAAGGGAAAGAAAGAAAATACCATTTTAATTCAAGCAAAAAAATCTGGTGGATGTTAAGCCATTGGGTAAAAGACTGCTGAAGAAGAATACATATGTGTATGTATGTATGTATTTATTTGACAGGGTCTCACTATGTAGTCCAGGCTGACCTTGAATTCACCATGTAGCCCAGGCTGGACTCAAACTTGTAGCAATCCTCCTGCCTCAGCTTCCCAAGTGCTAGGATTACAGGTGTGTGCCACCATGCCTGGCTTGAAGAATAGTATATTCTTACAGTGTGTATCACCTCATAGATAACTACAAATTGATAATTAACTACAAATTATTAATCACATTATGAATTAGAAGGGGGAAAATTATAACTTTACAATGGAGAATTTGGCTTCAACAGTAGAGGAATGGCCTGAAAATGATCTCTCTTGCTGTGATGTAGTGGGCAGTACAATGTGGTGTTCTTGCCAGAAATGTTTAATCTGAATCTACTCTGAAAAACAGGCAAAGCTGCCTGCGGTGGTGGCACATTAATCCCAGTATTCAAAACAAAAACAACAACAAACAAAAAATAAAAACTAGGATGCTAATAGGATTTATATTGCAAATTGAAGATATTAAAATTGTTACCATCATTTCATGAAGATATTCTAACTACCAGAAAATTAGGAAGAAGATAATAAAGAAAAGTCTTTAATTTGGATATGTTTTTCTTTAAGTAAATTATGTCCTTATGTTTCTCATTTCTTTGCAAACCAGTGTAAATTTCAACATAATCCAAAGCTGAATTTGGCAGCTAGTGCAACAGGCTGTACTGTTTCTTGTTTTGTTTTTGTTTGTTTGTTTTGGTTTTTTTGAGACAGGGTCTCACTATTAAGTTCAGGCTGGCCTTGAACTCACTATGTACCCCTGGCTGGTCTCCAACTCACAGGGGATCTTCCCTCCTGAGCCTCCCAAGTGCTGGGATTACAGGCATGCACCACCACGCCCAGCAGGCTATACTGTTTCTTGCAGGGTGTGTGTGTGTGTGTGTGTGTGTGTGTGTGTGTGTGTGTGTTATTACTAGATGATAGAGGGAAAAAGGCAGGGCAGAGTATCTATGAAAACTGTGTAGCTGACTTTTTTTTTTTGGTACCTGGGATCGAACTCGGGACCTTGTACTTGTGAGGCTGGTGTCGGAACCACTGAGCTAAATCCCTGCCCCTGTTATTTTTTGGGGGTTTTTTGACAGAGTTTTGCTATGTAGTCCAGGCTGGATTTGAACTCTTGTTGATCCTCCTGCCTCAGCCTCCTGAGCGCTGGGATTATAGGCATGCACCACACCATGCCCAGCAGAAATTGTTTTGTTTGTATTAACTAGATTAGTATTATTCTTCATTGATGTGAATAATGGGTTGTGCTCTTGAGGATGAAAAAGGGAAAATGTGCTCCCCTTCATGGTTAGACTAAGGCAGTTGTCAAATATAAGGTGTGATTTTTAAAATGCAGTGACTGCTTAAATACTTAAATTTATTTATTTATTTTTCCATTAAGTTTATTGGTACATTTTAGTTACACAATACAGTTACATTCATCATTGGGATCTTGTACCTTTACATGATGTATCTTGGTTCTTATTTTTTCCCCGTTTCCCTGCCCTCTCTTTACCTCCTCCATCCTTCCCTATTTACAAAGACTTTGTTTCCATTTTTTCCTTTTCTCATATTTTTCCTTTTCCCTTCTTTCCTTTCCCCTACTCTTCCCACTTCCCCTACTCCTTTAGATCTTTTCTTCCTATTTCACATTATCAGTTATACCATTAAATGTTTACATTTTAAAAAATGTATTACAGTAAAAGACACATTGCTATTAATCCCCCTCAAAATACTCTCCTTCACTCTGGACACTTATACCATCCTTCTTGCACTTTCTTTATTTTTTTCTTTGAGACAGGGTCTCACTGTGTAGTTCATTCAGTCCCCAAACTCCTGCTTCAGCCTCCTGAGTTCTGGAAGTCCTCTTTTGTGAGTATCTTTAGTTGTGCTGTCATGGCTGCCTCTGTCCTGAATCAGTTCAGAATGTTTAACTTTCATGGCTGTTTTGACTTTGGGAAAGAGCCGGAATAGGGTGAATAAGGTAGATGAGGGGCACACCATGTTTTTGGTAGAAATTGCTGTACTAGAAGCAGTGTGGGACATGGAGTGTTGTCCTGATGAAGGATGAAAACATCTGCCCATTTCTCAAGCTGTTTTCTAGTCTCTCTCCCTCCTTCCCTCCTTCTCCCCCTCCCTCCCTCTCCCCCTCTCCCCTTCTCCGCCCCCCTCCCTTCTTTTTTGAGACAGGGTCTTGCTAAGCTGGCCTTGAACTCACAAGAGTGGGCATGGAAAGAATACATAAAAAAATCTCCTATTCCTTGACATCTAAAATACACAATTTACCCCATATTCTAACATGTTTGAAATTGATAGTTGATAGTTTCATTCAATTAACTGCATAAAATTTCTTAGTGGTTCATAAAATGGAACATGATAGAAACAACAGTATTTTAGATTCAGTGAAACACAGTCTTAGATAAAAAGGTAGGATTAAGAAGATTTAGATGAGGGCTGGGGATTTAGCTCAGTGGTGCCGCAACTGCTTCGCAAGCTCAAGGCCCTGAGTTTGATCCCCGGTACTGGAAGGAAAAAAAGATTTAGATGTAGAAAATAAGGGAAGCAAGAGGCAAGAATCACTTATCTTTTTTTTGTACTAGGGATCGAACTCAGGACCTTGCACCTGCAAGGCAGGCTGCAGAAGAATGACATCTTTTAGCATTTTGTTTTTTCTTTTCTCTTTTTTTTTTTTTTTGGCACTGGGATTGAACTCAGGACCTTGGGCTTGCCAGGCAGGTGTGGCACTACTGAGCTACATCCCAGCCCTTGTTTCTTTACCTTTAGTGTTAAAACCATTTTTTATTTTCTCCAGCCTTTTGTATTTGATAATAGTTGTATTAATTTTGCGAATGTAATAAATCATCTGGCTTTTTGGTGGGTATTTAGGTTGCATTTTTCTTTGGGCTATTACAGATAATTGATAATGCTGAACAGTTTTCTCTTTAGAACTGGGGAAATTTGGAATTTAGGAGACTTTTAGGTAATTATATATCACGATATTTGACAGATTCTCTCCTGCTCTTGCACTCTGTCTCTCTCAGTCTCTGTCTCCCTCCCTCCTGCCTCCTCCCTAGGTATTAAACTCAGGGCCTCTACCACTGATCTACACCCAACTCCAAGAGGTACTCTTTTTTTGTACAGGGGATCGAACTAGGGACCTTGTGCTTGCAAGGCAGGCGGCAGAATCACCCAAGAGGTACTCTTTTAAGTGGTAAATTATTTAAGGAACTTGCTGGGTTGATGCCTTAAGAATATTAACAGACCACTGAAATTTTTTGGTTTAGCTATAGCTCTGTCATTGTACACTGAAATCATTTTACTTGACATGTAGTTTGTAAAATCAGTATATAAAATGAAATTATTTTATTAGTACCCATTTGCAATACATAATGATTGCATTCCTTGTGGGGAGTTGGTACATGGACATAACACATCTTAATTCTTTTTTCATCCCTTTCTCCTCTCTTTCCTCTTCCTCCCTATCTCTTGATCCCCTTCCCATTTGAGGAAGATCTATCTCCCTACTTCTTCTTATCTATCTTTTATTTTGTTCTTTATAATTTAAGTTTTTCATATAAGAGGAAACCATGCAATATTTAAGGTTATGTGTCTGATTTATTTCACTTAACATTATGGTCTCAAGGTGCATCCATTTTCATACAAATGACTCAAGTTTATCCTTTATGGCAGAGTGGTACTCCATTGTGTGTAAACACCACATTTTCTTAAAATGAAATTAGAGCTGGCATGGCAAGGCAGGAGCACAAGATAAAATCCCACCTGGGCAACTTACTGAGAACCATAGGGGCTGGAGAGTAGAGTGCCCCTGAATTTGATCCCAAGTACTACCAAGGAAGGCAGAAAGGCAGGGAGGGAGGGAGGGAGGTTAGGCTTGAAATTATTTACTAATCACAATATGATTTTTTTTTTTTTGGTACCGGGGATTGAACTTAGGTCCTTGAGCTTGCGCAGCAGGCGGTGAAACCACTGAGCTAAATCCCTGGCCCCCACAATATGAATTTTTGGTGAGCAGTTTTGTACAGAAATATGAATACGTATGATATGTACTATGACTGATTAGATACAGTTTCATATGGTGAATTACATTCAAAAATGTAATCGGGGGCCGGGGATTTAGCTCAGTGTTTCTGGCACCTGCCTCACAAGCACAAGGTCCTGAGTTTGATCCCCGGCACACACCCCCACCCCTGACCCCCGCCAATCAGTTGAATATTTTGATGCTTGGAACACCAGCAGATTTTAGGGTGAATCAACTTTCTGGTTCTTCTACTTTTCATTATCCCAGTTCTTCTTTAGTCAGTATTTCTAATGTTTAATTGCTTTTGCTCTTGAACATTTGTTTAACCACACACCTACCTTACTTTCTTCCTTCTTTCCATCCCTCCCTTACCTCCCCTCCCCATCATTATACCCTAAACAATACAATATAGCAATGATACCATAATTATGTATGTATAATTGAGTGTGTTCATATGTACATAACATTTACATTGTATCAGATATTATAGGTGATCTAGAGATGACTCAAAGAATACAGGAGAATATGCCTAGATTATATGCAAATATTGTGTCATTTTTTATAGAAGGCTCGAGCATCCAAGGATTTGCATATTTGCAGGGGGAGGTGGGGACCCAGTTCAGAATACTGAGGGCAGCTAACTGGTTATAGATGAATTTTTGTAAGCTATTTGCTGGTATAATGTGATTGCCAATAACCTATAGCTTTTGAAATCTCAAATTTCTGGTTTTTTGTTTTTTGGTACTGGGGATCGAACTCAGGACCTTGCGCTTGTGAGGCAGACATGGTACCATTGAGCCAAATCCTGCCCCAATCTCAAATTTCTGTATAAGGGTATTCTTTGTACCCCATTGTACAGGGCATATGGTATTCATACAATGCTTTTAGCTATTAGGGACGATACAGTGCCAGGGTTCTCATAACTGGTGTCACAGAATTGGTACATTGTCGATCCTGACAAGAACATCTAATCAGAGAAGTAATTAAAGGTATATTTTAAATTTGTTGATTAATCTATCCCCAGATAAACTTGTGAATCTGAACTCCCTCTCAAAAAAAAACTAAGGTACTCTTTTTCTTCTCCTTCTCCTTCTCCTTCTCTTTCTTCTCCTCTTCCTCCCCTCTCCACCCTCCCCCTATCCCCCTTCTGCTTGGTGCTGGGGATTGAACCCAGGGCCTCCCCCATATAGCTGTCCACCCACCAGTAACATTCAGTCTCATAAAGTAGTTCCTGTGATTTCTGTACTGTATAGTACAGCACTGTTTGTTCAGTAATTTAAGTTCATAAGCAATAAAGAAAACTAGTATTTTAAACCTCTCAAAGGGATCTAGAAGCTATTCAAACACATCGTTTTGTAGAAGCTTAGGTTTGTGGTTTTAGTGCAGCCTAATATAATTGATGTCCCGATGTAACATCTTCCATTCTCAAAATGTCCCAGTTTGGATGACATGATCATTCTCATGTAGTGGTGGAGCAGTGTGACACTTAGATTTCTTGTGTGCTTCCTGTTCTTTCCACTACCTTAATAGTTTTTCAGATAATCTTTTCTTATTAAGCCTCAGCAAGACAACTAAGTGACTTTTTTTGTTTGTTGTTTGTTTTGGTTCTTGGAGACAGGGTCTCACTTTGTGGTTCAGCCTGGCCTCAACTCTAGGTGATCCTCCTGCCTCAGCCTCCCAAGTGCTAGGATTACAGATGTGTGCCACCTGGCAAGACAACTAACTGATTTTAAGGAATGTGGAGGATTTTACCTTTTTCAAAAGAAGTTAAGAATTCTTTGAAAAAGTGTGTGATTTTCTTCTGTTTGAATATTCAGGTGGAGCTAGGATGGCAATAGGCTGGCCTTGAGCTCACTATGTAACCCAGGCTGGCCTCAACTTTAGGTAATTCTCCTGCTTCAGCCTCTCAAGTGCTGGGATTACAGGCACAAATATTTTCATGTTATTTACATATACTTAACAACCACATAACATGAAATAAACTTACTTAACTATTCCCCTATTATTCTTTTGATGGTTCTAGCTTTTCATGAACTTTTTTTTTGGTACTGGGGGTCGAACTTGGGACCTTGTGCTTGCGAGGCAGGCGGTGGCACCGCTGAGCTAAATCCCCGGCCCTGCTTCTGGCTTTTCTATGATAATAAAAACACTTTTTATTATGTGGCTGTTTCATCTTGTTTTTCCTTTCAACATCCTTATTGTACAAAAGAAGACATACTAAAGCTAATGAAAAATGAATCTTTTTCAAGGGTTACAACTCAGGTATTACCTGCCTTTATCCATTTTGAGAGCAAGGTTACCTAACCCTTGTGCTACCAGGTTAACTTTTATTTCAATGGCACTTCAGTTTAAATTTGTAACCCTCATATTCTTGCTGTCAGCCCTTGCTTGTCCATGGTGATGAAAGCGTTGAGTGCCGGCCAGACTGTTGAGGAGTCATGGTTCGGAGGCCCTGGCTCTGTATCTAGGGGATCCCCACAATGCCCCTGGGCTCCCTTGCTGTCCCAGGGACAAGTCCAGCCCTGACTCTCATTTTTTTGGTACCTGGGATCAAACTCGGGTCCTTGCGCTTGTGCAGCAGCCAGCGAAACCACTGAGCTAAATCCCTGACCCTTTTTTTTTTTCAATTTTTATTTTATTGGTACATTTTAGGTGTACAATATAATGACTTAATCATTGGAAATTTGCACCTTTACATAATCTCTCTCGGTTCTTATTTTTCCCCCCGCCCTCCCTTCAACTCCTCCATCCCTCCCTATTTACAAAGACTTTGTTTCCTTTTTTTCATTTTCTCATAGTAATTCCATTTCCTTCTTTCCTTTCCCCTACCCCTCCCAATTCCCCCTCCCCTTTACCCCTTTTCTTCCTATTTCACATTATCTGTTATACCTTTTAGTCCTTATTTTCACTTTCAGTTTCTCACACCAGAGAAACTATTCTGTATTTACACATGTGTGTCCTATTTATTTCACTTAAGAGTATCGCCTCAATGTGTATCCATTTAGCTATAAATGTCTCTAATTTCTCATTTTTGTGGCTGAGTAGTACTCCATTTTATAAAAAAAACAACAACACATTTTCTTTATCCAGTCTCCAGTTGATGGGCATTTGGGCTGCTTCCAAGTTTTAGCTATTACAAACTGTGCTGCTATGAACATGGGTGCACATATATCACTGTGGTATGATTCTTTTAATTCTTTAGGGAAGATACCCAGCAGGGGAATAGCTGGGTCAAATGGGACCTCTAATCTTAGTTCTTTGAGGTATCTCCATACTAATTTCCAGAGTGGTTGCACCAGTCTACACTCCCACCAGCAGTGGAGCAGGGTTCCTCTTTCCCCACAGCCCTGCCAGCATTTGTTATTGGTTGATTTCATGATAGCAGCCATTCTTTCTGGGGTGAGGTGGAATCTCAGCATTGTTTTCATTTGCATCTCCCGAATGACCAGTGATGTTGAACATTTTTTCATATGTTTATTTGTTATTTCTACTTCTTTGTCTAAGAAATGTCTGTTCATTTCAGATGCCCATTTTCGGATTGGGTCTTTAAATTTGGGAGGTCTGATATTTTTAAAGTTCTTTATAGATTCGAGATAGTAGACCTTTGTCTGAGGAACAGCAGGTGAAGATTTTTTCCCACATTGTGGGTTGTCTCTTCACACTGCTGGTGGTTTCCCTTACTGTGCAGAAGCCTTTTAATAAGAAGAGATCCCATTTGTTGATTGTTTGTGTTAGTTCACGGGCAACTGAGGTTTTGTTCATAAAATCTTTTCCTACGCCAGTGTCTTCAAGAGTTCTATCTATCCTTTCTTCCAGCCAGTTCAGCATTTCTGTTTTAATATTTAGATCTTTAATCCATTTCAATTTTGGTTTAGTGCATGGTGAGAGATACAGGTCTAGTTTTAATCTTTGACAAGTTTGAAACCCAATTTTTCCAGCACCATCTATTAAAGAGGCTATCTTTCCTCCAGTGAGGGTGTTTGGCTCCTTTATCGAAGATGGGTTCAGCCCTGTCTCTTGTAGTCACAGAAAACTGTTATGGGATTGTTAACCAGATCGAAGGGAGGGCTTCTCTCTTTTTTCTTTCCATTTCCCTTCTCTTTTTTCCTAGTGTATTCATTTGAAAAGTAGGTTCTGAAAATCTTCCATGAGTCAGGCACCGTTGTGGGTGCTGAGAATTCAGTAACACAGAAACCAACAAAAGTCCTTGCATTTGCCAGACACACTGGTGACACAGGCCTGTAATCCCAGCTACTCAGGAGGTAGAGGCAAGAGGATCACTGGGAGTTCAAGGCCAGGTTGGCTGCTTACTGAGATCCTGTCACAAACATCAACAATAACAAAAACAAGTCTAAGTCCAGTCTATTTTGAGACCCCATCTGAAAAAGAAAACAAAAGGACTGGGGATGTGGCAAAGTGCTTGCTTAGTGTGCTCGAGGCCCTGCATTCAATCCCTAGCACCACAAAGGAAAAAAAAACAATAAATGGTGTCATATATTGGAAAATCATGTTATTTGGGGAAATAGTGCAAAGAAGATGATGGGAGTGTTGGCTTGATGTTAGTTTTGTGTTTGTTTTGGGATGAGCATTTTGCTAACTGGAACTTGTGATCCTCCCTCTGCAGCCTCCGGAGTAGCTGGGGACATAGGCAGGCAGCACCTCTGCCTGGCTGTTGTTGCAGTTTCAAACAAGAGGGCCAGGGAAGCACTCACTGAGAAAATAACACTGCACAGCTTCAAGGGCAGTGAAGGGTGAAAGAGGAAAGGTATGGAGAATGCCCTCCTGCAGCAAGTTTAAGAGGCTCAAGCCAAGGAGTACATCAGACGTGTTGTGGCCTTCGGGTCAGACAGGCGACCAGTGAGGCTGGGCTAGAATGAGTGGTCCTGAGGAAATCAGATCAGAGAGCTAATGCAGAGCCAGGCTCCTCAGCACTCACAGGTCATCATGATCTTTACTGTTAGTGTGTATGTGTGTGGGGGGGGGGTATTGAAGAGAGTTAAACAGTGGAGTAAAATGATCAGATATGTATTTTACAGGATCTCTTGCTCACTCCTGAGGTTTGATCAGTCTGACATAGGACAAAGATAGAAGCACAGGGAGACCAGTTAGGAGGCAGCTATAATAGTGTGATCAACAGATGTTGTCTGAGACCAGGAGGCAGTATGGAGATGGTAGGGAGGAGTTGGAGCCTATGTATTACTTAACTTATTTTTAAATAATTTCAAACTTTAAAAAATATTACAAGAATATTACAAAGACCTCTTGTATACCTTTCACCAGATTCCCCAGTAAACATTTTACCATATTTGCTTTATGTCATTTAGTGCTGTCTCTCCACATACACTTTTTTTTCTGAACTATTTGATAGTATGTTATTGATATGATGACCTCTTTAATACTTTAGAGTCCATTTCCCAAAGGTGTTTTCCTTATAAGGTTGTATTAGGCTGAGTTACCATAACAAAAAACTATAGTCATGGTGGCTTCAACAGCAGAAATTTGTTTTCTCCCCATTCTGCAATTGGAAAGTACACGCTTAAGGTCTTCCTCAGTTTCCGGTGAGAGCTCTGGGCTTTCTTTTTGACTTGTAGCCAGGGTGTTTTCTGTGTCTTCCCTTGGAGTGAGGGTAGGAGACAGAACACCAGCTCTGGTGTCTGCAGTCTCCACCCTTACAAACTCATTTAACCTCATTTACCTCCTTTGAGCCCTGTCTCCAGATACAGTCATTTAGGGGGTTAGGGCCACAACATATGAAATGTTGGGGTGGGGCGCAATTCGGTCTTAGAGCAGCAGTTGTTGTGTGGCTTCTGCATGGTTACCAAAATCAGGAAATGAACACGATACAGGCTACCATTGAAGTCACAGACCCTAGTTGGATTTTGCCATTTGTCCCAATAATGGTTTTAAAGGCCCAGGATCATGTGTTGCAGTTGGCTGTCATTATTCTTGTTTTCTTCTCCCAAGAGCAGTTCTGCAGTCTGTCTTTGTCTTTTGTGACTGCTATGGTCTGGGTGTGGTTGTCACCCAAAGGTTCATGTGCTGGAAACTTTGACCTCAGTGTGGTAATGTTGAGAGTGGGTGGAACCTTTAACAGGAAAGGCCTAGTGGAGTTGTTGAGGTTACTGAGGGCATCACCCTCGGAAGGTATTCGTACTGGTATCACAGAGTGAGTGAGTTCTCTCCAGAGCAAGACAGGCCTGCTCTGAGCCTGCCCGCTGAATCCCTCTGGCTCCCTCTCTTGCCCTCTGATCCTTCTCACAGGTCTTCCCACCAGGAGGTCGTCAGCCATGTTGTGATGAAGCCAAGGGGCCCTCACCAAGGGGTCAGATCGAACCACTCCATCTTGGACTGCGAGCCTCCAAAACTTTGCGCTAAACTTTAGTTCTTTTTTATTACCCAGACTCAAGTGTTTTGTTATAGCAATAGAAAGGGATGGAAAGAAAAAAAGAGATGAAAAAAATGGCCTGAACAGGGTGTAGTGGCATATGGCTGTAATCCCAGCAGTTTAGGAGGCTGAGGCAAGAGGATTGAGAGCTGGAGGTATGCTTGGACTACATAGCAAATTCAAAGCTGGCCTGCACTGTATGGTAAGACCTTGTCTCAAAAAACTAAGCTAAACTAAACAAGCAAAAACAAAAACCTGGAGAATTTTAATGAGTATGTAGCAACAGTTTATAGAATATCCATAAATTTGTGTTTGTCTGATATTTTACTGTTAACAGAATTCAGATTATGCCATTTGGGGCAGGAATGCCACAGAGGTGATGCTATCTTCTTAATGCATTATATTTAGAGAATTGTAATGCTAGCCAGGCCCATTAATAGTGATGTTTAATTTTTCATTTTGTTAAGATGTGGTTGCCAAGTTTCTCCACTGTAATGGCATTGAAAATTTTGTGGAGAGATAGATTGAGACGGTATACATATCTTT
>NW_004624772.1:18168689-18196457 GCF_000247695.1 Heterocephalus glaber
AGTGAGGATGAAGAAAAAGAAAGACAAAGAGACAGAGTCGGGGGAGCTCCCAGCATCCGAGCTGCTTTATTGGCTTTACTGCTCTCTTTTATAGCCCTCAAGAATAAAAAACATCTTACATAAGGCACATCTGAAAAGTTCCCAGGCCTTGAGACAGTCCTGTGTTTTCTTTTCCCTAGCTCCGTGTCCTTGTGCTGTTCTTATCACTTTCTCCTACGCCTAACTTCTTCAGAGCTGGGCAGCAAGTTCTACAATATTTCGCTTAACCCTTTCATAGGAAATCCAAGTTGTTCACCTTAATGCTTATAGAGCTGTTGGCTCTCCACACCCTTCTAGTAGATAGGATGACTTATGTGTATCTGAGTCATATCTAGATTAATTGGTTAAAAGGGTCAACAATAATAGTAGTAATAATAAGCAATTATCAGTTACATTCTGCTTAGATTCCCAAAGCCTGTGTTCTTTCCACCAACCTTGGTATTTCTACAAGTTGTTTATTCAACTCAATACTTTTGAGCTGGGCACCTGTAATCTCAGCGCTTGGGAGTCTGAGGCAGGAGGATTGCCACAAGTTCAAGGCCTCCCTAGGCTATGTAGTGAGTTCAAGGCCAGCTTGAACTACAAAGCAAAATCCTGTCTCAAAAAACAAAAAAGCCCCTCAATACTTTTGTCTCTCCAAATGTCTGGGAGAACAATTTTGTTTTAGTTTCTCTACAGTTAATGTTTGTTTTGTTTTTAGTGCTACACTCTAAAGGAGAAATCTACTTGAGGGGTACCTTGAACAGAAACTTAACCTGAAGTAGTTGAAGATTTTAGTACATTCAGTAAACTGATCCATTAGATCATTTATCCATCCTTTTCCCCTCCTTCTTCCATCTATGTACTGTATTTCCCTGAAAATAAGACCTAACCAGAAAATAAGCCCTAGCACAGTTTTTCAGTATGCTTGCAATATAAGCCCTACCCCAAAATAAGCCCCAAGTAAGATAGGCAGACTGAAACATTTAGTATGTCTTTTGCAACACACAGTGGACATACTGAATTATAAAATAATATAATATATAATTAAACATAAACAATGTTGACATTAATACTTAAAATAAATGATAATATAAATTATAATTGTTTGTAAGTACCGTAGCAGGCACCTTTGGGTGAGCGGTAAACGCCTGTGTAAGCAGATGAATTGGAGACTTACTGCCAAATGACCAATTGGAGGACAGACACAACACACAAATAACATGTGCACTTGATAATGAACAGATGTAGTTGTGTTTAATATGAATCTTCATAATTGAACAGGTTGTGTGTTGTAATGGACGTACTTAATGCACTCATGAAATAAAGCAACATTTTCTGAATTTGGATGCCTGCAATTTTTCCTCCCTTTGTATGCCTATCTCATTCTTTTTTTAGTATATGTGCTACGGAAGCGAGCACATGCCCATCATTCTTTTTTTTTTTGGTACCAGGGATCGAACTCGGGTCCTTGCACTTGCGCAGTAGGTGGCGAAACCACTGAGCTAAATCCCCAGCCCAAAAGGGCATGGCTGTAGTTTTTATTTTTTTTGTTTTTTGGTACTGGGGATCAAACTCAGGACCTTGCGCTTGCAAGGCAGGCGCCGGAACCACTGAGCTAAATCCTCAGCCCCCCATCATTCTTAACTTAGCATTTTTGTTTCCACTCCTGTCTCGTCAGTCTTCAATTAATGCTTGACTTAATGGAAACTTTATGAGGCCCAGTTTGCAATGAATGGGTCATGACTTGGGTGAAGAATTCCTGGGATAAAATCGCTGATAGCTGTGTTGCTAATGCACTAGAGCAGGCTACAGGGATAAGAAGTGCTCATTTAAGGAGAGATTGGGGCCAGTGGTTCTATTGGAAATGGAGTTGCAAGAAATTCGGGCTGGAATTTGGGGTTTGGAGAATTATGATGATGTTCCAGAAGACTGTATTTTTGTACATAAATAAATGTAGATTTTTGTACGTGAGAAAATAAGCCATCCCCTGAAAATAAGCCTATTGCATCTTTTGGAGCAGAAATTAATATAAGACCCTGTTATGGCTTATATCTAGATGTCTCCCCAAAGCCCCATGTGGTCATAGTTGAGGCTTTCGGAGAGTGGCTGGATCTAGAGTGTGTGATGCTGGGATCAAGGATGATGCTGGGATTGAGTCCTGGTGCAGTGCTAGGATTAAGGGTGCCCCATCCTGGTTGTGAGTGCTACCCACCCCAAGGGGTGGATAGCCTGGATAGAATATAAGGAGCAGAAAGGGGGTCAATGCTGGTTGCTTGCTGCTGCTTTGCTACTTCGGTGCTTTGCTGCCCTCTGCTATTCTACCCTGCCTTGGAGCCAGCCAACTGTGAACTGAAGCCTCTACTAACTGTGAGCTACAATAAACTTTTCCTCCTTTAGCTTTGGGTGCCAGGTATTTTGTCTCAGCAATGAGAACAATAACCAAGATAGACTTGGTCTTATTTTTGGCGAAATACAGTATGTAATCATATTCATCCTTTTATATCTATGAAAAAATAGCACACTGTATTTGAGCAAACTATAGTGAGAACACTATGATTGAAATAAATTGAACTAAGTATAAAATGACTTACTTGGTTTTTATTGTCTTTTGTTATCTCTAGCTGCATATCCCCACCGTTTGAATCTCTTCTACCTTGCTAATGATGTCATACAGAACTGTAAAAGGAAAAATGCAATCATATTTCGTGAATCATTTGCTGATGTCCTTCCTGAAGCAGCTGCTCTAGTGAAGTAAGTAAATTTTTACTGCTCTTTCTTTCTTTTTGAGACAGGGTCTTGCTTTGTAGCCCAGGGTGGCCTCAAAGTTGCAGTGCTTCTTCTGCTTCAGCCTCCCATGTGCTGGGATTACAGGTATCCACCACCACATCCAACACATTTTTTTATTAGTTTATGTTTGCATTAGGTAATAGTTACTTTCATTTTGGGGGAATTGGGACATTTTTTGATCATTTTATTTTGTTTTTTGGTACCAGGGATCAAACTCGGGTCCTTGCGCTTGTGAGGCAGGCGATGGAACCACTGAGCTAAATCCCCAGCCCATTTTGATCATTTTAAATCCCTTTACCCTTCCGTCTTCCACCACGCTTCTGTATCCCTGCTCCTTGGGTGGTACTGGGTATTGAACCCAGGACCTTCACACTGAGCTACATCCCCAGTCCTTTTTTTATTGTTTATTTTGAGACAGGATCTTGCTGGGTTGCTGAGGTTGGGCTCAAACTTTTGACCCTCCTGCTGTAGCTTCCCAGGATGTTGGGAGTACAGTCACATGCCACTGTGCCTGGTGTGTGTGTGTGTAACACTTTTCATTTCTTCTCCTAGAGTTTGTCTGAAATCTTGCTCCCCCCTTGAAGTCTGTATTAAAGAGTAATGGGAATACTTATTCCCAGCTCTGTATTGATTTACTCCATTTTGCAGAATTTGTTTCCAACATTGCTCACAGTTTATTGCTGTGAAATGGTGAGAGAAGGAAGGGTTTCATGGTCTCAGTTGGGGGCAGCATTCTGACCAACTTTCCTCTCCTGAAGAGAAGCGTGCACATTACTATATGAGTCAGTTTTCTTTCTTCAGGGAATAGTGCTAGTTTCAAAACAGCATTTACTAAATATTGACTGTGAACATTTCTTTTTGAATATCTATTAAGCATCCCCCCAGTTTGGGGGGAAAAATATATATAGAGAAAGTTATATTTGATCTAATTTTTGCCCTGTATTGATAGTGTTTTCTTTGTGTTGTATCAATATTTCTAAGTTGTTTTGTACAGGAGATACACAATTAGAAGATAGTCATTTATACTGAACAGTTATAATAGTTAAATATTTCCTCCAGCTATATACTTAATAATATTGACTTTGTTAGTATTAACACATTTAGAACTAAATAACTCTTGTTCCTTCTTTTGAGTAAACTTGAAATGTTCACTTTGCTATTAAAAAGATTAAATTATAGGGCCGGGGATTTAGCTGAGTTATTCCGGCTCCTGCCTCACAAGTGCATGGTTCTGAGTTCAATCCCCGGTACCAAAAAAAAAAAAAAAGATTAAATTATGGTACTACTTAAATGTCCTAAATAATTAAGATTTATGCACAAATCAGAAGTACATAAAATAATATGATTTCAATACTCATTATACCCAAATTATACAGAGTGCTTTATTTAATTCTGAAAACAACTTCATGTAGTAGGCACAACTGGTGTCCTCATTCTAAGAGAGAACTGTTGCTTAAGGAGGTTACATATATTGCTTACATTCTCACAAGTATCAGGGTAACTAGCTAGAAACCCACCCTAGGCCATCCATACCCCAAAGGCCATATTCTTTGCCACCTAACTGCTAAACTAATGGGGCATGGGCATGTACCCCTGTAATCCCAGCTCTCAGGATGAGGCAGGAGGATCACAGGCCAGCCAGGGCAACTTAGTGAGACCTTGACTCAAAAAATAAAAGGCAATAAATAGAGAGAGAGAGAGAGAGAGAGAGAGAGGGAGAGAGAGATTGATTGAAGAAATGGCTTGGAGAGGCCGGGGATTTAGTTCAATGATACTGTGCCTGCCTTGCAAGCGCAAGGTCCTGAGTTTGATTCCCGGTACCCAAAAATTTAAATAAATAAATAAATAAATAGGCTTGGAAATACAGTTTAGTGCTCCCTGGTTATGGGTGGGTCATTACAAAAACCTGCTAATCTGCACTACTGGTTTACAAATAAATCCAGTATAATTCTGAATGAAAAGAGCAATGTGCTCCCTGATCTTTAAAAGAGTTTCTGCTGTATCACTGTAGTTTCTTTTTTTTTTGGTACCAGGGATCGAACTCGGGTTCTTGCACTTGCACAGCAGGCGACGAAACCACTGAGCTAAATCCCCAGCACTGAGAGATATACTTTTGAAGGAAAAAATTTGACATTATTAAAAATGTTTCCCAACCTGTAATCTATAAACTTCAATCCCAGTCAGATCTCTGTAGTTTCATGTGGAAGGTAAAGAGCCAAGGTAATTTTTTAAAAGAAAAGTAAAGTTAGAATTCTACCAGTTATCAAAATTTATCTTAAAGCAGGGGTAGTATCACCAGTAAGTGTGGATTCTTAACTACGTGACAGTGGAAACAGACTTGAGCCAGTTCTTGAGCCTGCTGTTGGCCATCAGTATTGTCTGCCTCCTTCTCAGGTTGCTCTAAAGAGGAATTGTTTTCTAAGATCCTACAATCTGCTGAGGGTTCTTGCTCAGTTTGTATGGAAATCAGGAACTGGCAGTGCTAACAGCCCGGGCTTTGAGTGCCTGTGGCTGTCAGCTCTCTTATTGTTAGCAGCCTGGTTTGCCATTAAGAACAAGCAGCTACAACAGGCCCTGGGAGCTCTTCTAGTCACTGGAGGCTCTGGCCATTCTCTGTCACTGTCACTTTCCATCATTCTCTGCTGCCAGACTGCTTTCAGTGCCAGTGCCCTTTGGTGCTACCTGCTCTTAGCATACCACCTCAGCATGCTGTACTTGAGATAGAAATCATGACTAGGCAAAGCTATTCTGTCTAGAAGATGCTTTGCTAGGATTTATACTGCAGCAAAAGGGAACCAGTACTTGGACTAAACCCACTAAGGGTATGGAGAAGTTGCTTGTAAAGGAAAAAGAGGCTCATATACGTGCCTCTTTTGTCAGACTTTATGCTTGGTCATTGGTAGGGGAAGCGCTCCTTTCGGACCTACTTTGTTTATTTAATATTTATTTATTTGGTGTTTTTGGTGACAGGGTCCCCCTGTGTAGTCCAGGTTGGCCTTGGACTCACTGTGTAGCTCAGTCTGGGCTCCAGCTCATATCAATCCTCCTGACTCAGCTTCCCAACTTCTGGGATTAAGGGTGTGAGCTACCACACCCCACCTGTCAGACCTAGTTGAGGGCAGGTACAGAGGGCTGGAATCATCCAGAGTGGCTGCAGGGCTGAGTTATCTAGGATAAGTCTGTGTCCAAAGTCTGCTGCAACCAAAGTATATATCTTGCAGAATGGCCATGGGGCACATGATGTAGCCGGGCTAGCTGAAGGGCATTTGGGGCAGCCATGGAAGAAAACTAAAAAGTACCTTCGCAGGGACTTTTCTTCTATCTCAGAAGAATAGAAGACTATGTTAGTGAAATTCCTTTTTTTTGAGACAAGGTCCTATTATATAATTCAGGCTGGCCTTGAACTTGCTGCAATCTCCCTGCCTCAGCCTTCTAAGTGCTGGGGTTACAGCTGTGTGCCACCATGCTCAGCTAAAACAATAATGCTTTTTCTTACAAAGAAATGAATTGTAGGGGCCAGGGATTTAGCTCAGTGGTTCCGCCACCTGCCTTCCAAGCACAAAGTCCCGAGTTCAATCCCCAGCACCAAAGAAAAAAAAGAGAGAAATGAATGAGAAGATACTAAGATATGTGATTTAGCATTCTGTAATCCCTAGTACTACCAAAAAAAAGTTGGTATGGGGTGGATTTATGGCCACATGTTGAGAGATGACCAAAGATGGAAGCAAAGGACTATCAGATTATTTGGGAAATTTTTTTCTCCAAAATATTTATCCAGTTGTTTCAGTTGCTTTTATTATATTTCTGTGTATGTCAGGAAGCTACTTGGAAGGCTAGGCAGGAGGATCATAACTGCCTGCCTGGGCAATTTATCAAGACCTCAACTCAAAACTTAAAAATTAAATGGGCTGAGGGGCTGGGGATTTATCTCAGTGGTTCCACAGCCTGCCTCAAAAGCTCAAGGTCCTGAGTTCCATTCCTGGTACCCCCGCCCCCAATTAAATGGGCTAGGAATGTAGTTTGGTGATAGAATGCCCTGACCTCAGTCCCCAGTACCACCAAAACAAACAAAAAACCCTGAAACAGTTTGTCTCTCCCTCACTAGTTTAGAATTCCATAGGCTGGGAACCTGGAAATTTTATTTTATTTTATTTTATGTATTTATTTTTGGTACCGGGGATCAAACTCGGGTCCTTGCGCTTGCGCAGCAGGCGGCGAAACCACTGAGCTAAATCCCCGGCCCTGGAAATTTTATTTTAGAAGTACATTTTTTTGGTATTGGGGATTGAACTCAGGACCTTGCCGCCTGCAAGGCAGATGGAATGGCACTGAGCTAAATCCCTGGCCCTAGGTGTACTATTTATTGCCATGGCTGAAGGGTTTAGGGAGTGAGAAAGGAAGGTGAGAGATTAAGAAAGACAAAGAGATATAATAAGGTACAGGTGGCGGGAGTGAGGCTCTAACTCATGATGGGAGGAAAAGACCCCCAACAAATGGTCACATGTTTATTTATAGTGGTAGAGTTAGGGGAAGGTAAAAGAGGCTGAGCTGTAACTGGAGCTAAGGTCTGCAGGACATCATGCTTGGTGTTTCTTTGGTGAAGGGGCTGGAAGGAAGAGATAGTCCTCTTCTTGGCCAGGCCTTGCTCCGCCCTCTTGTCGCCTGTTCTCCCTCCAGGCCCTGCCTTATCCGAGGAAGGAGTCAAGTTAGCCCTTGCCATAGTGATCTGCAGCGTAGTGCTCCCAGCAGTTTATTGTGACAGAGAAAGCATATATGTAAGAGGGGGGCAATAAATGAAAATAAACCAAAAAATTTTTAAAAAGAAAAGAAACCAACTTGCTGATACTTGTCATTTGTACTCTAGATACTAGCTAGGGGACAAAATTGCAAGTTTTTATCTGAATGTACATCATTGTGACAACAGAATACTCCAGTTGAAACTTTGGCTTGGAAACAAAGTGTCTATAATTGTCAGTTGGGAATTACTCCCTCCTCAGCAATGAGTTCTGATAAGTAGCAGAAGAATCCTTTTAACAACTGAAACTTTGTTAGTATTCTGCAGTAACCTGTGAGAATAAGGTGTGTTTGGTATGAGTAGAACTTTCTGAAGTCCTGTCACTATCACCGACTTTCATAATAGCAGTGATTTGTGCTTTGAAATTTTTATATTTAGTTGAACAGAAAAATGAATTTATGCTAATTTTTATCTAAAGATTATGCCTGTGATTATTATTAATGACAGATTGTTACCAAATCACTACTGTGGTCACTCAGTAAAAAATAATTTTATTTTATTGACTAAGGATAAAGAATCATGTACATGATCTTTATTGAGACAAGGTATCATGTGGATTTGAGGGGGCTTGTATGTTTTGTTTTATTATTTTGCTGCTGGGATTAACCTAGGGCCTTCATGTAGGGCTACATCCCCAGCCCTTTTTTACTTTTTAAAACAAAGTCTAGGTTGCTCAGCAGGGCTTTTTCTGGTGATCCTTCTGCCTCAGCCTCCGCGAGCGCTAGGATTACAGCCCTATGCTACCATGCCCAGCTGATATGAAAAGGTATGAAAGATTTGGAGGAAATAATGAGTTTGATACTTTGACCTTAGTTCACCTAAAGAATTTCTCATGACATCTGGGCTAATTGTTGAAGAAAATCTTTCCGGGTGTGATGGTGCACACTTATAATCCCAGTACTCGGGAGGCTGAGGAAGTAATTGGAGGCCAGCCTGGGCTCCATAGTGAATTCAGGGCCAGCCTGCACTGCACAGGGAGACCCTGTCTCCAAAAAAAAAAAAAAAAGGAAAGAAATAAATAAAAAAATAAATCTCAAAACCGTTTGGGAAGTTGGAGTTGGCAGTCTTCTCTCATGTTCTGAATACACTGTCAGACTCTATTCATACTTCTTTTGGAAACTGATTCATGGTTTTAGCTGTTAATCTTGTAGTAATAATTGCTACATCTGAATTTAGAGTTTTGGTTTTTTTGGTACTGGGGATCGAACTCAAGACCTTGAGCTTGCAAGGCAGGCAGTGGACCCACTGAGCTAAATCCCTGGCCCCTGAATTTAGAATTTTAACCATATCTTCACCTTCTTTCTGGAAATTTTTATTTTGGGGTTATATGACAATACTGAACTTCAAATGTCTGAAGCAATGACATACTTTACATTTGTATGAAGTACCACTATTTGTTTGAAAATATTATATACTGAAAATGCTAGCCAGGTGAGGTGAGCATACCTATAATCTCAGCACTTGGTAGGCTGAGGCAGGAGCTGATTGCCTCAAGTTCAAGGCTAGCCTGAACTACATAGCAAGACCCTGTTTCCAAAAAAAAAACCCTGAAAGGAAGAAATTAGTTGCTATATGTCTTTTTTTTGTTACCGGAGATTGAACCTCAGGACCGGGGGCGGAACCCCTGGCCCTGCTATATGTTATTTGAAACTCACAGTAACCAACTTTGTAGATAAACAAATTAGATTTTATTATTCCTTTTTGTAAAATGAGAAAAACTTATGCTAAGCATGATGGTCCATGCCTGTAATCTCAGCACTCTGGGAGGCTAAGGCAGGAGATCACAAATTCAAGCCTAGCATAGGCAATTTAGTGACTTGGCAAGACCCTGTCTCAAAATAAAATTTTTTTAAAAAATCAAAAGAGGGGGCAGGATTTAGCTCAGTGGTTCTGCTGCCTGCCTCACAAGCGCAAGGTCCCAAGTTTGACCCCCGGTACCAAAAAAAAAAAAAATCAAGAGACTGGAAATGTAGCTCAGTACAAAGCCCTAGAAGCCCAAAGCAGTCTATAAATTGCCAAAAGTAAAATGACAGTTTAGTAAGAGCTGGGATGTGAACCTAGATTTTTCTGAATGTTAGTCCTTTGTTGTTTTTATTCTGTCAGATAGGCTTCCTAAATCTAACTCAGTTTTGTTTTTTGTTTTTGTTTTTGTTTTGTTTTTTGGTACCAGGGATTGAACTCAGGACCTTGTGCTTGCAAGGCAGTCTGTTGGAACCACTGAGCTAAATCCCCAGCCCCTTTGTTTTTTGTTTTTTGTTTTTTGTTGGGGTTTTTTTGGAACTGGAAATCGAACTTAGAACCTTGAGCTTGTGAGGCAAGCGGCGGAACCACTGAGCTAAATCCTTGGCCCTCTAACTCAGTTTTTTTATCTTCATGTTGTATTTTGTTTTTTTGAAACAGGGTCTCGCTATGTAATTCAGGCTGGCCTTGAACGCTATGTAGCCCAGGGTGGCCTTGAACTCAAAAGGATCCACCTTCCTCAGCCTCTCCAAGTGCTGGTATTACAGGCCTGTACCACCCACTTGGCTAGTTTCTTTATTTTATAACTGCTTCTTAGTAATCTTGAATTCTGTCTTCATTTCCTAGTTACCTACCTGAGGCTGGTTCTGCTGTTATTGTTTCTTCCTCATTTTCTCTCTGCTTTTTAATTTCACATTATTATTGCTCTTTCGATATATTTATATTATAATATAACAGGCCCCTGACTAGTTTTACAGTTTCTGTTGAAACCAGGGCTTTTGGATTTAGCCACACCCACAGGTTCTCCCCCCGCCCCCCATCTTTTTCTTTTTTTGAAAAAGGTCTTGTTAAGTCACTGAGTTGCCCAGGCTAGGCTTGTACTTGTGGTCTTCCTGCCTCAGACTCCTAGAATGCTGAGGTTACAGGTGTGGCCCCTGGTCTGCCTTCTGGGTGGGGGTGATACCAGGACTGGAACTCAGGACCTTGTGCTTCCCAGGCAGACACAGTGCCACTGAGCCATATCCCCGGCCTTTTTTTGGACAAGGTTTTACTGTGTAGTGCAGGGCATTTCTGACCTCACCATATAGCCCAGGCTTGCCTCAAACTTGAGATCCTTGACCTCAGCCCCGAGTGAGCCTCTGAGTTAAAATCAGTCTTCTTTCTGGTCTCTTTGGCCAGTTCTTTACGGCCTGCTAACGAGACCTTTTCTTCCTGGAATCTCTCTTCCTCCTCTGGAAGCTTACTAAGAGTGCCAGCTTTAGACTGAGTTGCATGGGTTTAAGTTCTGTATCTACCACTTGTTAAGAGTACTTATTTTGGGCTGGGGATTTAGCTCAGTGGTTTTGCTGCCTGCCTTGCAAGCACAAGGACCCGAGTTCAATCCCTGGTACCAAAAAAAAAAAAAAAGAAAAAGAGTACTTATTTAACTTATTTGTTCTTAAGGGTTTTTTACTGGTAATTGAAGAATAGTAATACAGCTTGTCTCTTAGGATGTTGTGAGCATTACATAGGCTAATATATATGTAAAGCACTTATAATGGAACATAGAAGTACTCCAAAAATTAATGATGTATCACAAACATACACTAATAAATTTTTTTTAATTATTTAGGCTGGGCATGGTGGTGCATGCTTGTAATCCCAGCACTTGGGAGGCTGAGGCAGGAGGATCACTGTGAGTTTGAGCCCAGCATGGGCTACATAGTGAGACCGTGTCTCAAAAAAACGAAGAAAAGGCCTGGGGATTTAGCTCAGTGGTTCCGCCACCTGCCTTGCAAGAACAAGGTCCCAAGTTTGATCCCCAGTACCAAAAAAAAAACAAAAAAAAAACGAAGAAAGAAAAAAAGAAAGACAGAGAGCAGAGACTATACTGGTCATTGTGGCACATACCTGTGGATTCAAGGCCAAACTGCAGTACAGAGCAAGACCTGTCTGTAAAACAAAATAAAACCAGAAATTAATAAAATAAAAAAGAAATGTGTGATGAGGCACCTCTAGCTCTTAGAGACAGAAAGTAGGATGGTGATTGTCAGTGGCTGGGGTAGAAGAAGGGAAGGAGGAATTATTATATAGTGAATATAAAGTTTCTGTTGTGCACAATGAGCGGAGTTATGGAGATAGGATACTGGTGGTATCTCCACAATACTTTGAAGGTATTTAATGGCCCTGAACTGTAAACTTAGAAATGGTCTAGCTGGGTGTGGTGGTACATGCTGTAATCCCAGCAGCAGAAAAGCAGAGGCAGGAGAACCTTGAGTGAGCTTGAGGCGAGTCTAGGTTACACAGTGAGACCCTATCTCAAAAAAAAAGTGAATTTTATGGTATGTTTGACTCTTAATAAGGAGAAAAAACTGGTCATAAAGTCAAACATATATACAGTAAAAGAATTCAACAAAGGAAACATTGGTTCTTTGAGAAAACAATGAAATTTTTTAAAATTTCAGATTGATACAGACAAAAGAAAAATGACAAATATAAACGGTATTAGAAATGTAAAAGCTGGACATTATTACAGGTATTGTAGACGTAAGAAAAGGATAATACAGTTATGAATTTGAAAATCCAGACAGAGTGGTTAAATGCCTTTAAAAATGTAAGTAACTCTGGAGCATGGTGGTACACATCTGTAATCCCAGCACTCAGGAGGCTGAGGCAAGAGGATCACCACAAGTTCAAGGCCAGTTTGGGCTGCATAGCGAGATGCTGTCTCAAAAAAATAGCCAAGTTCAGTGGTGCATACCTGTAATCCCAGCACTTTGGGAGACTGAAGCAGGAAGATTGTAGTTCAAGTTCATCTTGAGCAATTTAGCAAGATACTATCGCAAAGAAATAAAAAGAGCTAGCCAGGAATGATAGTGCACACCTGTAATCCCAGCACCCCGAGAGATTGAAGCAGGAGGATTAAAAATTTAGGGCAGGAGAGCTGGGGATTTAGCTCAGTGGTTAGACCGCCTGTTTTAAAAGCGCAAGGACCCAAGTTCGATCGCTGCTACCAAAAAAAAAAATTTAGGGCAGGCCAAGGATTTAGCTCAGTGGTTCCAGCGCCTGCCCCACAAGCGCAAGGACCTAAATTTGATCCCTGGTACAAAAAAAAAAAAAATTTAGGACAGCCTGGACAGTTCAATTTATTTAGATTGCTGTCTCTAAAGTACAAACAACTTTTTTAAAAACCGGGAGATGTAGCTCATTGTGAAGGCCCTGGGTTCAATCCCCAGTACTGAACAAAAGAAAGATGACATACCCAAAAAACATATCTAATAATAGCTTTAACAGGAATATTTGAAAACTTTATGAATAAAATTGCGCTTGGAAGATGGACACAGTAGCAAACGCCTGTACAGTGCCACCTTAGTTCACAAACTTAATTCATTCCATGATTCTGGGTGCAACCAAACTGCCAGACTTGTAGAAAGAATTCTGAGACCAGGAACGTGGAAAGAATTAAGTTTGTGAACCAAGGTAGCACTGTGATTCCAGATACTCAAGGGCCGAGGCAGGAGGCTCATAGGCTTGAGGCAGGTTAGCAAGACCCTGTCTCGATGTAAAATAAAAAGGGCCCAGGATCCAGCTCAGTGGTAATGGGCTCCTGGATCCAATCCCCAGTATGTTTGTGTGTATGTTTAAATAAAGACACAAGCTTGGGAATGTTGACTATAAATTGATAAATATTAATGGACCACTACTGTATAGTTATTAAAATGTTCACAAAGAAGCCAGGCATGGTGGCACAGGAAAGACCTTGTCTCAAAAAAACGAACAGATGGGCCAGGGATTTAGCTCAGTGGTTTTGCCACCTGCCTTGAAAACACAAGGACCTGAGTTCAATCCCTGGTACCAAAAAAAAAAAAAAAAGAAAAAAACAAACAGAATTTACAAAGAATTTACTGGAACATTGGAAAATACTTGTTTTGTTAAGCTAGAAGAATAATATACAATTGTGTGTGTGTATAATTGGTTTCAGATATGTCAACAGTCATAGAATAAAAAGACTAGAAGATAGTAGTGCTATAAATTGTTTTTTATATATACCTATACACACACATATATATATATAAATGAGAGGAAGAGTCTCAGCATAAAAAATAGGAGAGGGGCCAGGTGTGTAGCTCAGCATCACAGTGCCTGCCTGGCAAGTGAGAGGTCCTGAGTTCAATCCCCAGTACAAAAAAAAGGAGGGAGAAAAAGAGTCCATTCTGGTCAATAAACTGGTAGAAAAAATTGGTTTTCTAGAGGTTTAATGCAATTTTGTTTCCTATATGTGCCATTTTTAGGCCAAAAAAATCCGTTTTATGAGCACATGATGTTCATTGGCTCTCATGTTTGAAACGCACCATAAAGTTGACATAGCTGGGCGTGGCGACTCATACCTGTAATCCCAGCACTCTGGGAGGCTGAGATAGGAAGATAAAGTGTGAGCCCAGCCTGGACAACTTAGTGACTTAGCAAGACCTCGTCTCTACATGAAAAATAAGCTGCTTGAGATGTAGCTCAGTGTGAAGGCCCTGGGTTCACTCTCCAGTATTGGGGTGGGGGGCCCTGGGTTAGACTTTTTTATCTTATACAGTATACTTTAGCTTCCTGTGGTTTGGTGGATTTGCTTTAGGAGACGTTCTCATTTTGTCCTTTTTTTTCTATTTTTATTTTTTTTCTTTGACACAGCCTTGCCATGTAGTCCAGACTGGTCTTGAACTCACTCTGTAGCCCAAGCCATCCTTCTACCTCTCAGATTGCTGGGATCACAGGTGTGCGTCACCATCCCCTGCCATTTAATCTTTTGACAGATCTGTTAGGATGTCAAAATGTTCTCTTCTGCTATTTAGTAGATGTTAGAAATTTCCCTGTAATTTCTATCTTTTTTTTTGTAGGGGGGATGGTATTTGAGACAGGGTCTCCTTATATAATTTAGGCTGGCTTTGAACTCACTATGTAGCCCAGGCTGTCTTCAAACTCATAGCAGTGCCCCTGCCTCAGCCTCCTGAGTGCTAGGATTACAGACCTGTGCCACCTCACCTGGCTTTGCTTTTTTGTCTTTACTTTGCTTCCTGGGATCTTAGTGGTGTGATTCTTCTTGACAACTCTACTGTATTTTTTCAACAGTTTCACTTAAGACATAATTTAAATTTTTATTTCCTGGTAATTATTTCTCAACTACTTTTACTTTATAAATATATTATTCCTTCCTTTCCTTTCTGTCCCTTCCCCTTCCTCCCTCCCTCCCTCCTCTGGCATACACCACCACACCCTACAACAATTTTGCTTTTTGTTTTTTTCAAAATTTATTTGAAAAAGTAAGAGTGAAGAATGAGGGAAAAACTGGCTCTGCAGAGTGAGCTTGGGCTGAGGAAAAAGTAAGATAAAAGTGCACCCTGGAAGAAGCAGGGTGGACTGTGGTAGGGAAAGCCACGATGGCAGCAGTTTTGCTTTTAAAGTGAGCTAACCCTAACCAAACTCAGAAGCCCATCTGTGAACCAAACGGAATAAAATAATACCCTCAGCTCCCTCATTCTGGACATGTGTTTTTATATTATGTGATAGTCATTTAGAAGACGTCATTATTTTTTTACCAAACCTTTTTTAAAAAGGAGGGAAAACAGCATTGCTAAGTCTTCTTGTCCTGTACTCCTGTGATAATTTTGGGTTTTGGTGTTTTCAGGCCAGATCCTTTGGAATGCTGGTTGTGTCTGTGCATTCATTGACTAGCTCTCTCCACCTCTTTTCTGTCACAAAAACCTCAATCTGTCATCTGTAGCCTCATATTTGTCATTGATAAAAGTGTTGAATAAGTGTTTAAGATTTCGACCGGGTTTTTAGCTCAGTGGTGCTGCTGCCTGCCTCGCAAGCACAAGGTCTTGAGTTCAATCCCTGGTACCAGAAAAAAAAAAAAAGAGTGAAGTGTTTAAGATTTCTTTAGCCTTAGACATTGTAAAAAAAACAAACAAACCATGTTTTTGTTTTTTTGAGGGAAACATGTTTGGAAATAAACATCAAAGCTGGGCATGGTGGTGCACATCTGTAATCCTGTAACTGGCAGAATCAGTCAGGAGGCTCACGAGTTCAAGCCTATCCTGGACAACTCAGCAACTTAGCAAGACTCTGTCTCAAAATAAAAGGAGTAGGGATGTAATGTAGCTCACTGTGAAGGCCTTGGGTTCCATCCCCAGTACCTCAAAAAAGTATAAATTTTAAAAATCAGAAGAAATTTAGGAAATAGTAATTTTGTTGATAACTTTTTTTTTTTTGGTACCAGAGATCGAACTCAGCACCTTGCGATTTTGAGGCAGGTGGCGGTACAACTGAGCTAAATCCCCAGCCCTGTTGATAACTTTTTTTTTCAAAGTTCTAGTTTAGGATATAAGTCAGTAGTTTTATAATCTGTCTTTTTCTTTTCTCTTCAGGGACCCGTCTGTGTCGAAGTCTATAGAACGAATCTTTAAAATCTGGGAAGATAGAAATGTATACCCAGAAGAAATGATCATGGCATTGAGAGAAGCTTTGAGTAAGTGTCTTTTCTCTCCTAAAAGAAAATTTTAAACCAGTCTTTATTAAATATTTATAGAGAGAAAGAGAGACAGATCTAGTCCTTTTGTGTAATAATAAAAAATAAAGTTTTGGATCTGTCTGTTTTAAATTAAATATTTTTAAAATTAAATGTTTGAAGTAAAAATTTAAATGGAATTGGTTTTGGAAGCAGGGTGTTAAGTTTTGTTTTTATTGACCAAAAAAGTCAAGTGTATTATATGATTATTTTCCTGCATTTGCTTTCTTTCAAATTGTTCATTGATTGTGTTTAATAAATAATGTCCTCTTACTCTTGAAGAATTTTTACAGTTTTAGTTCCGCTTAGCTCTTTGGTGCTAAGTATATTGATAGGCATTAGACTCTTGATTCGGATTTGCAGTGAGTTGTATACCTGTTTTATTTATAAGTAATTTAATTCTTTGTATTTGATGCATGTAATTATTAAGTCATCATATAGAGTTTGGTGATAATCGGCTACAATGACCATCATTTGATTAGAAATTTGCTTTTAAAATAACATCATCTAAGAAGCTGTTAAATTCTTCATTTGAATTTGTTAACTGGCATTTTTAAGCTTCTTTCCCTATTTTCAGAATTGGTTATTTCATTGATTATAGAAATTATCTTTGACAGCTTCTTAGATCTAGAAGGTGTTTCTATTTTTTTATATATAAAAATGAAAGAAAAGGAAAGAAAGAAACAACACAGTCTCGGATTGCCTTTTTTTCATGCTACAACTTTGGCACTGAAGTGGACAGACAACAGCTTCCCATAATGCCAGATTGCAAAAACTGAAATGTTTTCCAGGTACCACTTTCAAAACTCAGAAGCAGCTGAAAGAAAACCTGAACAAACAACCGAATAAGCAGTGGAAGAAATCACAAAGTAAGGAACAAAAATCTCAACTAATATAAAATTACCTCCTCTTTTTGGAGCAGAAGAAAATTTAGACCGTTTGACATCATACCTGGCAATAAACCATGGGCAAGCCTGTGTTTTCCAGGCCTGGGAAGCTCCCAGTGACTTATGCTAAACAAATCATCATGAAGTTGTTTCTTAAAAAGGCACTATTAAACAAAGGAAATGTAGAAAAAAGGGTTAAATTGAGTGAAGATTCAAGAGTAGTTGGGGATTGAAAGAAGAAAAAAACAAACAAACCTGGTAGTATCCAGGCTAATTCTCAGGTTCAAAGATGTATGAAGTTAGAGGCAGCTGGCATTAAACAACAGATCCGAAGAGGAGACTAGGCCTTAAGAAGCAATTCTGTGAGAGCCATGAAACCTTTGAGATTTGGGGATCCACTCTACCAAGTTAGACATGGGCCTCAAACCTTGGCAAGAAGCTCATTCTTTTAACTGGAGCTCCTGATGTGTTTATCACATTTACCAGCATGAGACCAAGGGAGTGGAACACTGCATGTGATAGGCTGCTGTGGGCAAACAGAAATATTGAGAGAGCTTGAAGGTGTGCAGGGAACAAAGTAAAAGACAGAACTGGGAGGTGAACCAAGACACTTGGGATGGTTTTGCTCCATCAAGCATGTGTTACTCGTCACGGTTAAGGGAGTCTGCTGACATCCTTTTGGTCATAAGTTGCATGCTTAGGAACAAGAGTCATCATTTCAGCCAAAGTTCATCCACAGTGGTAATTTACTTAGAACTTTTCTTGCCTGTTTTTGCTATGAATTGAGGCAGCACAAAAGAAATGGAAGGCTAAATACATGGGAATAGAGTTGATATTTGTAAATAATTTTCTTCAGCCAGTGTTCAGGATTAATTGGATGCCCTGTTCCTGAGCACTCTCTTACTTTGAGGTGTTGAGACCCTCTTAAATTCAGTCATACTAGAAAAAGAAAGTACTTCATGTTATCTCAGTATCTCCAGACCAGTAAGTTTAGAACTTTATGACTTCAAGGGTCTGTTGGAGGTAAGTGGGTTAGGCCTATCTAAATAGTGTATTTTTATATTGACCATACTTGGGAGTGATTAAATTTCACAGTACATTCTTTATTCTAGGAACTATATTATGATTTATATGTGCATGTCATATGTTCAAAGAGTACACCCTTAACTATACAGCTAAAGTTTTTCCTGAGTTTAGCCAACTCTTTGTGTTTGTATTCTTAGGACTATAGTTTGTTTTTTTGTTGTTGTTTTGGTACCAGGGAACGAACTCAGGTCCTTGCGCATGCACAGAAGGCGGCAAAACCACTGAGCTAAATTCCCGGCCCTTGTGTTTGTATTCTTAATGACCTTTTGTTTAATTCCAACAGCATCTACGAATCCAAAAGCTGCTCTCAAGTCTAAAATTGTTGCTGAATTTCGAGTAAGTTACAGAATTTGTTAAATATAGCAAAGCATTATTTACTCCTTTTGAGTTAGTTTCCTGTGTAAGATTTATTTTTACTGTTATACATCAGTTATGTTCCAAGCATACTTGAAATGTTCTAAAGGAGTCCAGATTGAGTTAGGTTACTTAGAGTTTTATCTGTTTCTGTGTTAGGAGAAATAGCATTCAGAATCTGTTACCAGCCGAGTTTTGTGTTAAACTTGACCAACAAGAAGGCTCATCTTGGCCGGAGTTTTAGCTCAGTGGTTCTGCTGCCTCTCTCACAAGCACAAGGACCCAAGTTCGATCCCTGGCACCAAAAAAAAAAAAAAAAGGCTCATCTTTCTTTGAAGTTCTGCTAACTTAGAATTTTCTTAGAGTAACAGAATATATGTTTATCTAATTAAAATTTAAAGACTATATAAGTGAGCCTTTGTTTCTGTCTTAACATGTTTTCATAAATTAACCTTGAATAATTAAGGAAATATATAACTAAAAATATAGTTTTTGGGCTGGCGATTTAGCTCAGTGGTTCCGCCGCCTGCCTCTCAAGCACAAGGTCCAGAGTTCAATCCCCGGTACCAAAAAAAAAAAATACATAGTTTTGACAAGAGAACTGACCATTGATATTCCTGATTGAGGAAAAGTGAAGGGTTTTTTCCCTTCCCATGTTTTATTAGGCTTTAGTCCTTTTTTCATTAATATGGAGAGGTAGAGAAAGATTGAATAATTTCATAAATGAAATATGACTCTGGTCTGTGTTCAGTCTCAGGCCCTCATTGAAGAACTGTTGCTCTACAAGCGCTCAGAAGATCAGATAGAATTGAAGGAGAAACAGTTGTCAACTATGAGGGTGGATGTGTGCAGCACAGAAACTCTGAAGTGCTTAAAAGGTAATACTTAACATCCTTTGAACAAAATCAGGTTTTTCTTTAGAGTATCACTTTCAGGTAATTAGATTAGTTTACCCCATAAAGAGAACTAAGGTACCTCTTGTGCCCCAGATAGTGACTTCATTCATACAAATTCTACAAGTAAATTCTTAGCTTTCTCTTCACTTTCTGGGTATATTAGGTCATATATAAACCTGGATTTCAGGTCCGGGGATTTAGCTCAGTGGTTCTGGCACCTTCTGCGCAAGCTCAAGGTCCCGAGTTCGATCCCTGGTACCAAAAACAAAAAAACAAATAAACCTGGATTTCATATCTCTGGTCAGTTGATTTAGGTGTGCTCTTGAATAAAGTCACTATAATGTGCTGTAAAATCTAGTTATTCTCTTTTCCTTACATTGTAAATCATATTTAATCATACTAATAATTTACTAGGATGTGTGTTTTAAGAAGTGAGAAATTGGGCCGGGGATTTAGCTCAGTGGTTTCGCCGCCTGCTGCACAGCCTCGAGGACCCGAGTTCAATCCCCAGTACCAAAAAAAAAAAAAAGTGAGAAATTATTCTTATTCGTTCACTGGTGTATCTCAGAACTTAGAGCAATCCTTAGCACATAATAGGCGTTTGGTTCATTTTGGCATCAATGTTTTTCCTACACCATACTTTAAATTGAGGGGCCGGGGATTTAGCTCAGTGGTTCCGCTGCCTGCCTTGCAGGCTCAACCCGAGTTCAATCCCCAGTACCAAAAAAAAAAAAAAGTGAGAAATTATTCTTATTCGTTCACTGGTGTATCTCAGAACTTAGAGCAATCCTTAGCACATAATAGGCGTTTGGTTCATTTTGGCATCAATGTTTTTCCTACACCATACTTTAAATTGAACAAATGTTATCTAATCCTCACAACAACCCATAAGCATACTAAAATGTCACCTTTTGAGGAGGGGTGGAGGGGAGAGTTGTTTGGTTTTTGAGACAGGATCTCACTGTGTATAGTCCAGGCTGGCCTTGAGCTCACTCTGTAGCCCAGGTTGGCCTAGAACTCACAGCTGTTTCCCTGCTTCAGCCCCCTGAGTGCTGGGATTACAGGAATGTGCCACCACACCTGACTAAAATCTCATTCTTATACAGGAGAAATCTAAGGCTTCATAAGGAGATAAATAGCTGACTCAAGTTATACAGTTGATAAGAAGCAAAGCCAGAATTTACTACCATATCCAAAAGTCTTGTTTTAGCAGTCACTAAGAAAGAAATATGTAACAAATTACTAAAGATCTGTTTCATCCAGCACTCCCAGGAGGATCTCAGGAACTTCAATGCCAGCCTGGGATACTTAATGAGACCTTGTCTCAAAAAAAAAGGGCTAGGGATTTAGCTCAGTGGTTCCGCCACCTGCCTCAAAAGGGTAAGGACCAGAGTTTGATCCTGGTACCAAAAAAAAATTTTTTTTTTTTTCCAAAAAATAAATGAGGTGCTGGGTGTGGTGGCCATGCCTATAATCCCAGCACTCCAAGGCAGAGGCAGGAGGATCACCATGAGTTTGAGGCCAGCCTGGGCTGCATAGTGAGTTTAGGGCCAACCCAAACTACAAAGCAAGACCCTGTCTCAATGAATAAATGAATGAATGAATGAGTGAGTGAGTGAGTGGGTGAGTGAATGAATGAGATCTGTTTCAGGTAGAAAACAGCATTTAGTGTGATATACATAGAGATCATTTTACTTTCCTGAACCTTAGTTTTGTCTTTTAAAAGATGTATCCTGTCACCTTCTGTAAAGCAGAAAGTGTGGTATAAGTGAACAGAATTGAGCCTCATCCTGTTACTCCTAAGCAGCAGTGTGGCATCAACTTTGTAAAGAAAAGAAGTAGTTAATCAAAAAACATTTTTTTGGCCGGGGATTTAGCTCAGTGGTTTCACCGCCTGCTGCGCAAGCGCAAGGACCCGAGTTCAATCCCCGGTACCAAAAAAACAAAAACAAATAAACAAAAAACATTTTTTCCCCTTGGTACTGGATATTAAAGCCAGGGTCTCATGCATGGTAGGCCACCCCTAACAAACTTTGTTTAGTTGAACCTGTGTGTGTGTGTGTTACTAGGGATTGAACCCAGGTCCTTCACCATGAGCTACGTCCCTACCCTTTTTTGTTTTTTTTTTTTCTGGTTACCAGGGATCAAACTCAGGACCTTGCACTTTTGAGGCAGGCAGGGGAACCACTGAGCTAAATCTCTGGCCCCCTTTTTTACTTTTTTAAAAAAGTTTGAGACAGTTGTTAAATTGCTGAAACTGGGCTCAAACTTGTAATCCTCCTGTCTCAGCCTCCCAGAGTGCTGGAAATGTGGACATGCACCACCACACCCAGTTTCAACTTTCTTTTATCTTAATTGTAAGTATATTCACTCTTACTTCACGGTAGCAGATTCAAAGAAATTTGTTTTTGTTTTTAGGAATCTGTTTTTTGAAGAATTTTACTAAACTTTATTATTTTTTGATTTGGAGAAGCTGTAAGGTAAAAATTTGAAGCTAAAAATATTGCACACTAAGGCAGCAAGAACAGGATCACAGAAAGGGATTTTCCTCAAAAGTAAAATTTTAACTTGTTCTTTTTTATCTTGAAATAAACATTTTCTCTGTTATTCTCCTGTCTTAGATAAAACAGGAGGGAAGAAGTTTTCCAAAGAATTTGAAGAGGCAAGCTCTAAGCTGGAAGAATTTGTAAATGGATTAGATAAGCAGGTGAAAAATGGACCCTCACTAACAGAAGCACTGGAGAATGCTGGAATTTTCTATGAAGCACAGTATAAAGAAGTAAAAGTGGTGGCCAATGTAAGTAATAATTACAGCTGTCTTATAGTGAATGTTTACCATGTATCTGACTTTACATGTAGTATCTAACTTTGGGAGGATAAATAGCATTATCTACATATCACTAATAAAATACTTTACAGCACAGTGGTGTACACCTGTAATCTCAGCACTCAGGTGGCTGAGGCAGGAAAATTGCCACAAGTTCAAGGCCAGCCTAAACTACCTAGAGAGACCATGTCCCCAAAAAGACATTTTTTTTATGCTTTTGAAGAGAGTTAGTAATCTTGTACAAGTTAATACAGCTAGTAAGAAGTGGTAAAGACTAGATTAAGACCTGAATCCTGGGGAAAGAAGAAGAAGAAGAAAGAGAAGATATAAAATTGGGCAGAAGTATACATACTTTTAAAATTTTATTTTATTTTATTTTCTCTTTTGGTACGGTAATCAAACTCAGGACTTTGCATTTGCCAGGCAGGCGTGGCACCACTGAAGTAAATCCCCAGCCCCATACTTTACTTTTTAAAGTAGAAAACTGGATGAGAACATCTTGTTACTAAATTTCATGTGAAATGACTGAATTAAGAACCCTTTCTAGATATATGTAACGGTATAAATATCCAATGATGAATGTCATTATATTGTATACCTAAAATGTACCAATAAAATTTTAAAGAAGAAGAAGAACCCTTTTTCTCTTCCCCCATTGAAAGGGAAAGGAGGTATTAAATGGTCACTTGTCTAATGGCCTGTGAAAAAAATGTTTTGCACATATTTTTTAAAGTTAAAAAAATTTTTTTTATTATTACGTGTTTACAGTACACAATTTTTAAGTGTTAATCACAGAATGGTCATAAAAATATATGAAACCATAAGTTCCACCAGTCCTGTTTCCTAGATACAGTCTCTTTTAACCCATTTAGCTTTTTTTTTTTTTTTTGTACCGGGGATTGAACTCAGGCCCTTGCGCTTGCACAGCAGGCGGCGAAACCACTGAGCTAAATCCCTGGGCCCTTCATTTAGCTTTTTAAAAAAATAATTTACCCATATTGTTCTTTTTCTGGTACTGGGGCTCGAACTTGGGACCTTGTGCTTTTGAGGCAGGTGGTGGAAGTCTGAGGATTTATCGAACTCAGGACCTTGCGCTTACAAAGCAGCCAACATCGCCACTGAACTAAATTCCTAGTCCCCCATATTGTTCTTTCTTAAATTATACAGTATTTTTTTAAAATTTTAAATACATACAGTATTTTAGAAATATCTGTTAACTTCTTTTTATGATATAGCTAGCTTATACTTTCCTGCCTTACCCCCTCTTCCTGATCATTATACAACGTAAATCTCTCGAGTACCCTTCTAAACTGAAGTACTGTACTTGCCAATTATGTGACCATTAGCTCTAGGCATCCGACTTTGTAGAATTTGGGACATTGACAGCTCTCTCTTCTCATTAGTTTTTATCTCTTCAGTTTCCCAGCTTCAGTCAACTATAGTGTGTGTGTGTGTGTGTGGGTGTGTGCGTGTGCGTGCGTGCGTGCGTGCGTGCGTGTGTGTGTGTGTGTGTTGCTGGGGATTGCACCCAGAGTCTTGCAGTGCTAAGCATGCACTCTACCATTGAACTTCTTCCACTTGTTGACGTCAGTTTTCTTTTTCCTTTCCTTCCCTTCCCTCTCCTCCCCTCCCCTTTCTCATGTTTTGTTTTTTGGGGTTTTTTTCTTTTGAGATGGACTTTCACCATGTTGCCCAGACAGCTTGGAATTCCTGGCTCAAGGGATCCTCTTGCCTCAGCTTCCTGAGTAGCTGGGATTAAAGGTGCACACCACTGTGCTGACTGTATTTTACTTCTACAGTGTCAAGATTGATAATATCTTTGTTTTGGGGTTTTTTTGTTCTTTGAGAGTGAGTTGTTTTGGGCTTTTTTCTTTGTTTGGTTGGGGGGTTTTTTTGGTACCGGGGATCAAACTCAGGTCCTTCCGATTGTGGGGCAGGCAGCAGAACCACTGAGCTAAATCCCCGAAGATTGATAATATTTATGTTGCATTCTGTAATCACAATTATTTATTTCCTTTCTCTAAAACTTGAAAATTAACTTTAAAAGACCCAATATTGCCAAGCATGGTGGTGCACATCTATAATCCCAGCACTGTGGGAGTCTGAGACAGGAAGATTATAAATTCAAGCTCAGCCTTGTCAATCTATCGATTCAGCGAGATCAGATACTCTCAGTCCCCATTCTTGACAGAGACCACCCTGCACGTATCAGTCCTCTTCCTCCTTCCATGAAGTGCTCTGTATCATGTCCTGTGACTACGCTTTGCTGCTATCCTGAGTTGAGTCCTCTGTTTTCCAGATTTTGTCTCGTCTTGCTTTTCTCCCATTTTGCTGAAGCATTCACAAGTAATTTCTCAGAAAGGGTTTATAAGAGGACCGGGGATTTAGCTCAGTGGTTCCGCCTCCTGCTTCACAAGCACAAGGACCTGAGTTTGATCCCCAGTTCCGAAAAAAAAAGGGTTTATAAGAGATAAATTTTCTATGTCCTTATATCTAAGATCATTGATTTTTCAGCTTTTAATAAAATGTATACATTTAATACAATAAATTTTCCTCTTAAGTTACATCTCACAAGTTTTGGTGTTTAAGTGTGTCCTTTTTTGTTGTTTTTCTTTTTCTTCTCTTTCTTTCTTTTGGTACCAGGGATCAAACTCAGGACCTTGCGCTTTCAAGGCAGGCGAGGTGCCACTGAGCTAAATCCCCAGCCCTAAGTGTGTCTTTTGACACAGGCTTCACCCTGGCTTTGAACTCACAGCAGCCCTCATGCCTCAGCCTCCCCAGTGCTGAGATCATGGGTGTGTGCCACCACACTCGTCTTTTTAAACAGCATGTAGTTCGATCTCGCTTCTATTTTAATCCAGTCTGACAGTCTTTGGCTTTTTTTCCCTCTAGTCCTGGGGTTCTGATACAGAGGCACTTTATCTCTGACCTACATTGTTAGTCCTTCATCTTTTTTTTAAAAGACAGGATCTCGGGGCTGGGGATGTAGCTCAGTGGTTCTGCTGTCTGCCTCGCAGGTGCAAGGACCTGAGTTTGATCCCTGATACCAAAAAAAAAAAAAAAAAAGACAGGATCTCATTAAGTTGCCCCAACTGGCATTTTCATCCTCCTGCCTTAGCCTTCTGAGCAACTGGGATTATATATGTACACCATAGCACCCAGCAATATTTGCCTTTTAATTCGAGCATTTGGTGATGTGCTTGGGTTTAAGCGTGTTGAGATTTGTGATCCTATTTGTGTTGTGTTGTGTTTTGTTTTGTTTTGTTTGTGGTACAGGGAATTTTAAGCCAGGGCCTTTGCACTAAGCTCCCATCCATAGCCCTTTATTATTTTTTATTTTGAGATAGCATCTCGATAAGTTGCCCAGATGCCCAGCATCTGGCTAAATTATGATCCTCCTGCTTCAGCCTGCTGAGTGCTGGGATTACAGGTGTGCACTACCACCCCCGGCTTGTCCCGTTCTTTGTTACTTCTTTCCTGCTTCTTCTTTTTTTTTTTTTTTTGCAGTACCAGGGATTGAACTCAGGACCTTGTGCTTTTGAGGCACGTGAGGTGCCACTGAGCTAAATCCTTGCCCCTCCATCTTTTTTGTAATTGTTGCTTTGTTTTTGTTTTTGAGGATAGGGTCTCTGTGTAGTTCATGCTGGTCTTGAACTCATAGTGATCCTCCTACATCATCAGCCTCCCAAGTACTGGGACTACGGGTGTGCATTACCATGCCTGGCTCTAGGCTCCATCTTACCGTTTTTGCTACATGCATCTGTGTTCTCGGGTTTTGTCTCTCTTGTTCACTGGCTCGCTCTCTCTCTGTCTGTCTCTCCCTCTCTCTCTTTCTCGTTCTTTCTCTTAATTTTCTTTGGTGTATTTTTTATATATGGTGATACACACACACACACACACACACACGCACACACGTATACAGGCATACACACATCCAGTCTCTTTGCATGTCTTATACAGTACATTTGAAACAATAGTTGTGTGGAAATTAAATTGCATTATTTTCTATTTAGAAGCATTCAGTGTTTTGGTTTTGGTCCTCACGACTCCCTGCAATCAGTGAAGGCACCCGTGATCACTGATGTGGAGGCTTGGGTGCAGTCTCCTTAGGGGTTCCCTTGAACAGACCCGAGTGCTGGAACAGTGTTCTTAATCACCCTGGCATGGGCAGGCTGAAATCCTTGCTCAGATCTGCTTCCAAGCTGCTGTTGCTTTTCTTTGTTTAGGTTTTTTTGTTTGTTTTCTTTTTGTTGTTGTTGTTGGGTTTTTTTTGGTACTGGGGATCAACTTGGGTCCTTGTGCTTGCCAGACAGGCGGCAGAACCACTGAGCTAAATTCCTGGCCCTGCTTTTTGTTTTTTGAGGCAGGGTCTCCCTTTGTAGTTCAGGCTGGCCCTGAACTCACTATGTAGCCCACGCTGGCCTTGAACTCACACTGATCCTCCTGCCTCAGCCTCCCCAGTGCTGGGATTACAGGCGTGTGCCACCACGCCCCAGCTCTGTTGCTTTTGGTTCCTTAGAGATCTCACCAAAGGAACTCTACCACCCTGCTTAATCCATTCATCCTGTCTGCCTGCCACAGTCCTTTTAATTGGACTTTCATCTCCACTTGAATTGTGGACATAATCATGTCAACTTCAAATTTTCCTTCTGTGTAATTCCAGCACTCGGGAGGCTGAGGCAGGAGGATCACTCACTGCAAGTTCGAGGCCAGGCTGGATTACATAGCAAGACCCTGTCTCAAAAAAAACAACAACAAAAGGGCAACCCACTTTCTGGATCCCCTTCTGTTTCTTTCAGGAGCTGTCTCTCCCTCAGTAAAATTTCCTACTCTAAAAAAATTTTTTTTTCATTCTAGGATCTTTAGGTTCTAATTTCTTCCATTAGTTCACTTTAGAATCATTTCACATAGCTGGATCTGCTGTGTTCTCAATTCCTGAAGAAAACGATTATTTACTATTGAAGACTGTCAAATTGTACCAGTTTAAGAAACTATAAAAATACTTTATCAGTAGAAATAAATCAGGTATAACTTGCATAAAGCCAAAAAAATAAAGATGTCAGATCCTGAATTTCTATCATGCTGTCCTTTCAATACCCCAGCATCAAGACTGTTCTTTAAAATAAAGCTTTTTTAAGAAAGCTATTGCTGGGCGTGGTGGCACATACCTGTAATCTCAGCACTGGGGAGGCTGAAGCAGGAAGATTGCCATGAGTTTGAGGCCAGCCTAGGCTACAGAGTGAGTTCCAGGCCAGCTTGAACTACATACATAGTAAGACCCTGTCTCCAAAAAAAAGCTATTAAAGGAAGGAGCCAGGCCTGGTAGCTCATGCCTGTGATCCCAGCATGGCAGAGGGGTGAGGTGGAGGGTAGCTGCTCACACCATGGCAGCCAGGAAGCAGAGCATTAGCAGAGTCAGGCAGGAGACACAGTGACCTGTCTTCTCCACCAGACCCCACCTCCTAATGACAAGTCGGCCATGGTGCCCTGTAAATCCAGTCACTCTCCAAACTCATGAGGCCTGTAACATCTGTGAGGGGGGGGAATGTGTGTGACAGAGTCACAACGTTGGTTTCTAGTTTGTGCTTCTCTTCTCCCCTCCCCTTAACCTCCCCTCCCCC
>NW_004624772.1:18196557-18266267 GCF_000247695.1 Heterocephalus glaber
CCTCCCCTCCCCTCCCCTTCCCTTCTCTTCTCTTCTCTTCTGTGCCTGGTATTGAACCCAGGGCTTTGTGCATGCTGGGCAAGTGCTGTACTGCTGAGTTAGTCATCCCTAGCCTTTCCCTTTTTAAATTTCTAATTGCTTTTACAGTACAAGCAAAACATTACTCCTCTTCAAGGTGTTACCCTATTCTCCCAGAAAATAAGCCCTAGCCTGATTTTTCAGAATGTTCATAATATAAGCCCTGCCCCAAAAGTAAGCCCAGTTAAGATTGTCAGCCAGTCAGGCGCATGTCATCCACCCATTACCATACACAATGGACCTATTGAATTATGACAGTGTTCCAGAGGATGACATGACTATTTGATTAGATACAGATTTCTTTACAGGAATAAATGAGTAAGTATAGTTTGTTGTACGTGGATAAATGTAATTTGTACATGAAAACACAAGACCTCTTGAAAATGAGCCCTGTTGAGTCTTTTGGAGCAAAAATTAATATAAGGCTTGGTACAGGTATTTGATCAGTCCCCTTGTGGGTAGCCAGTCACCCAGCATTTCTGCCCCTCTCCAGCCACTTCTGTGGGCTTTCTGTATGTCCTTCTTAGGCTACAGTATCCCTTTCAATGCCTCCTGCCCACAGACTTTCTTCTCAGCCCTAACCAAATGGGTTTTGCATTGCATTACTCAGGAAAGGGAAGAGATTCTTTAAAATATTCATGAATATTAATCATAGTTGTTTTGTTTTTGCTCAGTAATTCTTATGTTGGCTTTACCTCTTATGGGTATATTTCTAGTGCCTTTTTTTCTTCATTTGTTTTGTTGGGATTTTGTTTATTTTTTCTTTTTTAGTATTTTTTTGTATTAGTAAATGTTCACAGTACATAATAATCACATTCATCGTGGAAAGTTGGTACATATGCATAACACATCTTCATCTTTTTTCATCCATTTCTCCATCTTTCTCCCTCCATTTATCTCTTGACCAAACTCTGGAAAAAGAACTTTCTCTTTGTTTTCTACTATGTATTTTGTATGTTTCTCTTCAAATTATTTTTATTTTTAGTTGCTCATGTACGACAGACCATGTGATATTTAAGCTTGAGAGTCCAATTTTTTGAGGGGGGCGGGTACCGGGGATCGAACTCAGGACCTTGCCTTGCAAAGCAGGCAGCGGAACCACTGAGCTAAATCCCCGGCCCAAGTCCGATGTTTTTAATTGTTAAATTGTTTCTTGGTAGTACAAGTTTATAGATGATTACATGTATGGTGAGGAGTTAGCACATGTACATAATTTGTAATATGGTTTTAACCCTCCCCCCCCCCCGAATCCACTGGACCTCTTTGTATATAGTTACAGTATGTTTGTAGTACGTGATGAGCACATTCTTGATAGGGACTTGATGCATATACACAGAACTTCACAATCTGTCACTCTTTTCTGATCTCATTTCCCTCCCTTCCTTCCTCCTGTCTCTCAGTTCACTACCCACATGCCAAGCATTCATTCTGATTTTTCGTACTGCCTATCTTTTATTCTGCACTTCAGTTATGTATTGTGGTTCTCATTTATGAGAAACCAGGTATTATTTAAGCTTGTGTGTCTTATTTACTTCACTTAATATTATGATCTCAAGGTACTTCCATTTTCCTACAAATGGTATTATAACTGGACTCTAGAAACTCATGTTTTCTTTAATTTCTTCTGAGATTTATTAATAGAAGATTATATTCTCAAGTTCTCATAGTTTCTATACATTTCTGGCATTTCTAGTGTCATTGCCCTATGACCTCATAATATCCATGCAATAATTTTGATTCTATTTTATTTACATAGGAATGCTTTATGTGCTAGTATATGGTAGACTTATTGACATTGTTGTGTTCAGTGTCTCTAAGACGCATAAAATCATTAGTCATGAGCAGCATATTTGAACTTAATGTCTGTGATGTGTGAAGTACCGATGCCAGCATGTGCCCCTCACCATGGGAGAAATGATTACTATGAGGTTTACGGCTTTGGTAGAGATCAGTGTTCTTGGTGCTTAAATTTTCTTTGTAAGAATGGAGGAAAATCTTAGACTTTTCCTGCAAGTTTTCTTCTCATCTTCAGTTTGCTGATCACCTGAGTTTCTTCCTGTGACAGCCAGGTTCCTAAAGGTTTCCCACATCACATCTCTGTAGAGCTTCTTTTGGGATGGATCTAGCAAAGCCCACCCCTCCCTGGTGAAGTTCACAGCCACATCCTCAAAGGTCCCTGCTTCCGGTCCCCGGAGTCCTTCCCATGCAGCCTGCAGCCAGCAGAAGAGACAGAACGCAGTCCAGCCCCACCAGGGGCTCTCAGCACCCGACTTGAGACACTCGCTTGGGCACCATGACACCGGAAGTCTTTTTGTTTATTTTTTGAGACAGGGTCTTACTATGCATTTCAGGCTGGCCTTGAACTCACTATGTGGCTCAGGTTGGCCTCAGACTTGAGGCAATCCTCCTGTTTTAGCCTCCCAAGTACTGGAATTATAGGTGTGTGCCACCATGCCCAGCTTCTTCAGTCATTTAAACCTGTCTCAGGGCTGGGGATTTAGCTCAGCGGTTTCGGCGCCTGCTGCGCAAGCACAAGGACCCAAGTTTGATCCCCGATACCAAAAAAATTTTTAAAAAAAATAAACCTATCTCTTTGCCTAATTTTTTATTGTATGAAGAATGTTGTATATAAAAGATTGTAGAGACTCTGGCTGATTTCTCTTTCCCCAGAGAGGATTCACTCTCTCTTTTGCTAGCAGGTATTTCTAGGGACTGATCTGAATCTGAACTGCAGTTTGGGTAAGCTTTATCTTACCCAGTTCAAGGATGTGGACTTTCTTACTTAGATCCTGAAGTTATTTCTAGGTCCTCTTCTCCATGGCATCATTTGGATTCAAGACATTGTCTGTCTTGTCAGCACTAGACTTCCTTAATATCTGAGGCTTTCTGCCTGGCCTAACTTCCCTCCTAATCATCATGAGAATGCAGGACATATCATCAAGGAAAAATTATTAATCAGTTCTGGCCCACCTTTTTTTTTCTTCTTCCTCTTTTTACAGTACTAAGGATTGAACCCAGGGACTTAATGCATATTATACTAGCACCCTACCACTGAACTGCACCCCTAACTTTTAAATATTTATTTATTTATTTTTCTTTTCTTTTTTTGGTACCGGGGATCAAACTCAGGTCCATGTGCTTGCAGAACCTCTGAGCTAAATCCCCGGCCCTTTATTTATTTATTTCTGCATATGGCTGTACTCCTGGCCTTCACACCGAGCTACAACCCAAGCCTATTTTTAATTTTTAAATTTTGAGACAGGATCTCACTAAGTTTCCCAGGCTGGGCTTGAACTTGTGATCCTCTTGCCTCAGCTTCCCAGAGTGCTAGAATTACAGGAATGCACCACAATGCCCAGCTCAGTGTAGTATTTTGTTTATTTTCTTTTAATTTGATTTTTTGGTCTATTTTCTTTCTCATTGCCATATTTTCAGTTCTAGAATAATTGCCAGCACATTGAAGTTCTTAGTAAATATTGCTTGGAGCCAGATTTGGTAGCACACAGTAGTAATGCCAGTACTCTGGAAGGCTGAGGCAGGAGGATCACATGTTTGAGCCCAGGCTGGGGAGCTTAGCAACCTAGCGAGACCCTGTCTCAAAAATAGAAACAAGGATTAGAGATGTAGCTGTATGTAATGACCCAAGGTTCAATCCCTAGTACCACAGAATAAATAATGCTTGGTTGAGTGGACAGGTGGAAGTGAGGGATTACAGATAACCTTTAGATTTATAACTCAGGCAGCTGTTTGGATGGCAAGATTCACTTAGAAGTACACAAAGCAGAGACTAGAAACGCTTAGGCTCCACATGGTAGTGTGGATCTGTAATCCCAGCTCTCTGGCAGGCTCATGCAGAAGGATCATGAGTTCATGCGCAGCCTTGGCAATATGTCCACTTACTGAGACTCTGTCTCAGAATAAAAAATAAAAAGAGTTTTGGGTTGTAGCTCAATACAGAAGCCCTGGGTTCAGTCTCTGTTATCACAGAAAAACACTATTCCACGTGTTACAAATGATGTTATTTTTTTGTTTTGTGCAAGTGATATTGTCAGTGAGGAAATCTGTTTAAGTAAAAATGAATAAACTCTTTTATCTCTTTCAGGCATACAAAACCTTTGCTAACCGAGTAAACAATTTAAAGAAGAAATTGGATCAGTTAAAGTCAACCCTTCCTGATCCTGAAGAATCACCAGTCCCTTCCCCAAGTATGGATGCTCCCTCCCCAACTGGCTCCGAGTCTCCATTCCAAGGAATGGGAGGCGAGGAGTCCCAGTCACCAACTGTGGGTAGTGAGAAATCTGCCACACCTGAGCCTGTGACAGACAATCGGGATGTGGAAGACATGGAGCTCTCAGACGTAGAAGATGATGGGTCCAAAATCATCGGTGTGTCCTTATGTGATTCGTAGACAACTTATTCCTCACCAACTTTGCTTTCCCACCCACTAATCACTCATAGGCAGGTATTAAAAGATAGTTCAGAACATCAGGTAATTAGAACATCAGAGTAGCATTATTGTCTTGAGAACAGTTAGCAGTTTAGGATTTGGTATGCCCCGTAGTTAAGAATCATTGCTTGAAGCTGGGCATGGTGGCACACACCTGTAATCCCAGCACTTGGGAGGCTGAGGCAGGAGGATCACTGAGAGTTTGAGGCCAGCCTGAACTACATATTGAGACCCTGTCTCAAAAAAAAAAAAAAAAGGCCGGGGATTTAGCTCAACAGCACAGCACTTGCCTGGCAAGCGTGAGGTCCTGAGTTTGATCCCCAATACAAAAAGAAAAAATTATTGTCATAGCCAGGTGTAGTGGCGCATCCCTGTAATTTCTACATTGGGAGGCTGAGGCAGGATTGTCAGCCTGGGCTACATAGTAGGCTCAAGGCCAACCTGAACTACATAGTGAGACCCTGTCTGAAAACAAATAAAATCATTGCTCAGACAGCTAAGGTTGTGCACACCTGTAATACCAGCACTCAGGAGGATCATGAATTCAAGGCCAGCCTGTGCTACAAAGTGAGTTCAGAGCTAGCCTAGACTACATAGTAAGACCTTATCTCAAAAAAAAAAAATAAAAAAAAAAAAAAAAAAAAAAGAATTATCAAGGTTGGAGATGTAGCTCAGTACACTTGCCTAGCACACATCGATCCCTGGGTTCAATCCTCAGCATTGCACTAAAAAAAAGAAGGAAAGAAGAATTATTGCTCAAGATCAACACTGTTAGCAGATATAATGGTGCATACACGTAATCCCAGTTTCTCAGGAGGCTGAGACAGGAGGATTTTGAACCAAGGCCAACATCATCAACTTAGTGAGACCCCTTCTCAAAAAAGTTAACTGGGGCTAGGGATTTAGTTCAATGGTTCCATTGCCTGCCTCGCAAGCACAAGGTCCCAAGTTCGATCCCTGGTACCCCCCCTCCCCCCCAAAAAAAGTAGGCACATACTTGTAATCCTAGCACACTGGAAGGCTGAGGCAGGAGGATTCTAAGTTTAACTTCAGCCTGGGCAATTTAGTGTCTTAGGGAGACCCTGTCTCAAAATAAAACATTGAAGGGCCAGGGATTTAGCTCAGTGGTTCTGGTGCCTGCCTCACAAGCGCAAGGTCCCAAGTTCGATCCCCAGTACCCAAAAAAAATAAATAAATAAAATAAAACATTGGAAAAAAAGCGTAGAGATATAACTCAAGGGGAAGGCCCTGGATTCAATCCCCAGTACCAAAAAAAAGTCAGAAGGGCCGGGGATTTAGCTCAGTGGTTCCGCTCCCTGCCTCGAAAGCTCAAGGACCCAAGTTCGATCCCCAGTACCAAAAACAAACAAAATACACATCTAAAAAAAAAAGTCAGAAGATCAACACGGTTCAGTAAAGCAGCCACTGGCTATGTGTAACTTAAGCATTTGAAATGCAGTTTGTTTGCTTTTGTTTTCTGATAGTGAGGATTGAATCCAGTGGGGTCTTTGCACTGAGCTACATAATTAGCCTTTTTTCCTTTTTCTTTTTTAATGTAGCTGCAAGAAAATTTAGATTTATATGGAATGAATTATATTTTTATTGGCCAGCCCTGCTCTTGGGGGTCACTTATACTGGAATTCCCCATTCTCTGACATTCTTGTTGTTGGTTTTGGAGGCAAGGTCTCACTGTGTAGTTCAGGCTGACCTTCAACTCATTATGTAGCCCAGACTGGTTGAATTCATGGGGATCCTCCTGACTCAGCCTCCTGAGGCCTGAGATTATAGACATGTGCCACCATACCTGGTGGCTTTGGCACTTTTTTTTTTGGTACTGGGGATTGAACTCGGGACCTTGCACTTGCAAAGCAGGCGATGGAACAACTGAGCTAAATCCCCGGCCCTTCTTTGGCACTCTTGACTGCCAAGGATTCAACAGCTAGCTGGGTTGCTTGCTTCAGCAGTGCATATACTAAAATTGGAACAGCTAACTGGGCATGGTGGTGCAGGCCTGCAATTCCACATCTCTGGGCAACTGAGGCAAAAAGGATTGCAGGTTCAAGGCAAGACTGGGCAATTTAATGAGACTTAAAAAAGGAACTGGCCATTGTGGTACATGCCTGTAATTATAGTACTCTAGGAAGCTGAAGCAATAGGATTGCAAGTCTGAGCCCAGCCTGGACAATGTAGTGACTTAGCGAGACCCTGTCTCAAACTATAAAATAAAAAATGGACAGGGCATATAGCTTAATATGAAGGCCCTGGGTTCAGATCTCAGAATTTAAAAAATTTTTATTTTTTAAAAGGCCATGGCCTGGGGATTTAGCTCAGTGGTTTCACCACCTGCCTTGCAGGTGCAAGGACCCAAGTTCGATCCCCGGTACCAAAAATAAATAAATAAATAAAAATAAAAGACCAGGGCCAGGGATTTAGCTCAGTTGTTCTGCCGCTTGCCTTGCAAGCACAAGGACCTGAGTTCGATCCCCATTACCAAAAAGAGAAATAAAAGGCCTATGGATATATAGCTCAGTAGTCCCTGAATTCAATCCCCAGTACTGGGGGAAAACACATGAGTGTGCTCACACACACATTAAAGCACAACCCAAAGCTACAGTGTGTGAAATGAACTTTCAGAATTACTCCACTGGTGAATTATTTCTCTGAAATCAGCAGTTTTCCTTTTTTATTCTTACTAGGTAGTTTGACTTTTCTTGAATTCATACATTCACCATGCAGCCTTTAAAGCATTAAAAGGAACGTACTGTGAAGCTATGAAAGGTGAAACAGTGGGGCTTCAGGTTAGTCAGGGCCTAAGGGGCCTCAGTAGAGCAATTTCAGTAAGCCAGAAAAAATTCAAAAAGTACCCACAGAGTTTTTGTTACTAAGAAAGTTTTCAAGTCAATGGAAAAAGAACAATTTATGATAAATGTCATTTCCCAAAAACAACACAGGTATATATCATGTAATAATAATGTTTCTGGGAATGCACACTTTAGCATTTTATCTTATATTTGGGGGTGTTGCTCCAGCAGCACTCTTTTATTATTTGTCTCATCATTTTCCTCCCTTTTTCCCAGCATCTTCGTCTTCCTCCTTGGTCTCTCTCCCTCCTATTCCAGAAATACCTAATACGTGAATACTAAGAAGATGCAAATGAAGCATTAAAAATAAAATACACGATGATTGGGAAATTCCTTTTAAGTAGTTACTGAAGGTAGAATGATCATAAATTATGAGGGTATGACTACAAAAACAAAACAAAACAAAAAACTTCAGCTGGGCAGTGGAGAGAATGCCTGTAATCCTCACATTGGGAGGCTGAGGCAGGAGGATCACAAGTTTGAGCCCAGCCAGGGCAACTTAATAACTTAGCAGACCCTGCCTCACAGTAAAAAGACTTCAGATGTAACTCAGTGTGAAGGCCCTACATTAGTTTAATCCCCAGTGCCACTAAACTGACAGACAAATAGGGCATAAAGTGAGCGGTTGTTTCTCTTGAGTATAGTGTTTTTTACCCTCAAATCAAGAAATATTAGGACACCGGCCAGGGATGTAGCTCAGTGGCACAAGTGCCTGCCTGGCAAGAGCAAGGTCCTGAGTTCAGTCCCCAGTGGAAAAAAAAAAGAAAGATTAGGACACACTGTTTTGTATTGGAAGCAAAGTCTGGAAGGCAGGAGGGTGTAATATCATCTCTTCTTTGTTCAAACAGTGGAGGACAGGAAGGATAAACCTGTGGAGAAGACAGCTGTCTCCACTTCCGTACCTACAAAGCCAACAGAAAGTGTCTCAAAGGCCTCTTCGTGTGCTCCAGTGCCTGTGACCATGACAGCAACTCCCCCTCTTCCAAAGCCTGTGAATACGTCTCTTCTGTCCCCGTCCCCAGCTTTGACTTTGCCAAACCTGGCTAATGTGGATCTAGCAAAGATCAGTTCCATCCTTAGCAGCCTGACTTCAGTCATGAAAAATACTGGTAAGTAAGCCCAGTGAAGAGGATAAAATGCTGATTTTCATTTTTTAATTGAGCCATCAAGTCTTTTTTTTTATTTGGTTTTCTTAAATCTTGTTAAAAAATATGAGACTGGACATGGTGGTTCGTGGCTTGTAATCCCAGTACTCTGGGAGGCTGAGGCAAGAGGAAGTCAAACTTGAATCCAGACTGAGCAACTTACTGACTTTACAAAAGAAGGAGCTGGGGCCGGGGATTTAGCTCAGTGGTTTCACTGCTTGCTGCGCAAGCGCAAGGACCCAAGTTCGATCCCCGGTACCAAAAACAAAAGAAGGAACTGGATGGCCAGGTGTGGTGGCACATGCCTGTGATCCCAGCATGAAGGAGGCTGAGGCAGGAGGATTGCTGACCAGCCTGGACTACATAATGAGTTGAAGGTCAGCCTGAACTACACAGCAAGTCCGTGTTTCAAACCAGCACTCAGGAGGCTGAGGCAGGAGGGCCACCAGGAGTTCAAGGCCATCCTGAAGTGCATAGTGGGAAGTAGAGTACCGCCATGTACTCCTCACTCAGCTGCAGCAGGATAGCTATGACAAATTTCATTTCATGTATTCCTTGCCCACCTTGGATTATTCTGAAGAAAATCCCAATTGTTTCATTTCATCATAAATACTTAAAAATATGTGTTTCTAAAACAAAGACTCAAACTCAGCATGTAGGTTTTTAACAACTTTTCATATGTCATAACTAAGGTAATATCCAAAAAGGTACTATTTTGTGTAATTGTATGTGAAAGTTTCCATTGTTTTCTATCCTCTCCACTGTTTGCTTTGTTTAATCCATATCATATTCAACTTTAAAATATTGTTTGTAGCCAGGTGCTGTGGTGTACATCTATAATCCCAGAACTCTGAGCAGCTAAGGCAGGAGGATGACAAGTTAGAGCCTGGACAACTTAGTGACTTAGCAGGACCTTATCTCAGAATATTAAAAAGGGCTAGGAATGTAGCCTAGTATACAATACAGCACTGCCCCAAAATGAAAAGGTTGTTTGCTTTAATATGTATTCTTAAATTAATTAAAGATATTGTTGAATTTTTTTCATTTGCTTATCACTTAAATTTGTTAAATATCTGTTTATAGTTTTTATCCTGGTTTTTTTTTTTTTTTTTTTGGTGCCAGGGATCTAACTCGGGTCTTTGTGCTTGTGAGGCAGGCAGAGGAACCACTGAGCTAAATCCTTGGCCCCTTAACCCAGTGTTTTTCTTGTTACTGTTGGTACTGGGGATCGAATTCAGGACCTTGCGCTTGCAAGGCAGGTGCCAGAACCACTGAGCTAAATCTTTGGCCCTACCCAACCCAGTGTTTTTAAGAAAAAACATGGAAAGGGCTGGGAATTTGGCTTGGTTCCCCCACCTGCCTTGTAGGTGCAAGGTCCTGAGTTCGATTCCTGGTACCAAAAAAACCATGGAAAAATGTAAAGGAGGTTGCTTATATAATTTCATTTTAAAGGCCGGCTGGGGATTTAGCTCAGTGGTTTCACCACCTGCTGCGCAAGCTCAAGGACCCGAGTTTGATCCCCAGTACCAAAAAAAAAAAAGAAGCATTTTAAAGGCCATTTCAAAAGCAGTCACTGATGGAGGCCGGGGCTTTAGCTCAGTGGCGCTGTGCTCAAGTTTCTGCATTCAATCCCTGGTACCAGAAAGAAAAAAAGCAAATCACTTAGCAAGCACACAGAGAGTTCTGCAGTTGCAGTGTGTCCTGAGCACTGCTGGGCTCTGAAGTGTAGGTGCCACTTGGCCAACAAAAAAGTAGGTGGCCTTGGGCCCCGGGGATTCAGCTCAGTGGTTCCACCACCTGCCTTGAAAGTGTGAGGACTCGAGTCTGATCCCTGGTACCAAAAAAAAAAAAAAAGTAGGTGGCCTGTTCTCTTCTTACAGGAGCTCTCAAAAATAATGAGTATATGTGAAAGTAACTCAAGAGGCAGGTTTTGATCTAATTTTCAGACTTTCTGTTGGTACATACCATGATAAGGAATCCCTTGCAGGTCAGTCATAGAAGAAAGTGAATGGAAAGGTCATTTTGAAATTGCATTGTTTTGAGTTCATCTTTCTGCCACCAGGGGTCAGTCCTGCATCAAGACCCTCTCCAGGAACTCCTACCAGTCCCAGCAACCTCACCAGCGGCCTGAAAACACCTGCGCCTGCCACAACCACCCCTCACAACCCTCTGGCAAATATCCTCTCGAAGGTGGAGATCACCCCTGAGAGCATTCTGTCTGCTCTTTCCAAAACTCAGACACAGTCAGCCCCTGCACTGCAAGGTAAAAAGATAAGTGCCAAAGGGACTTGAATGGTGAATGTCTGTCTCCGGCTTAATCCTGGATTCCATTTCTGAGGAAGCCAAAGCCATGAAATGTATAATACAGTTAACTCAGTATTCTCTTTATATTGGGGCCGGGGATTTAGCTCAGTGGTTCCGGTACCTGCCTCGAAAGCGCAAGGTCCCGAGTTCGATCCCTGGTACCAAAAAAAAAGGGAATAGGATTCTCTTTATATTTATCATCCATAACCTTGCTTTAGAGAATTATAAAACATGAAAGCAGACAGAAGCCAGGCACTGTGGTGCACACAGTGAAGCAGGAAGATCACAAGTTCGAGGCCAGCCTGGGATGTAGCTGCCCTGGAGGGCTACAAGTTCAGGGTATCCTGGGCAACACAGCAAGATCCTGTCCAAAAAAAACCAGACAGTCATATGACTATCTTTACTGCATTCTTGTGCTTGAGGACTTCTAGATTTGATGAGAATAGTGACTACTAGGAATTAAACAGGAGGGGGAAATTATATAGCAAGGAAACTTTGGAATGAAGCATGCTTTTTTTTTTTAAAGAAAGATAAGTTTTTTTAAAAAAAGATAACTGAAGTTAACACTCCATTTTTGGGTATTATTAAATACTGATACTAGATGATTGGATAACAGTTAAAACCCAGGCAGCCTCAAGCTGGATGTGGCGACTCCTGCCTGTAATCCCAGTACTCCAGAGGCTGAGGCAGGAGGACTGCTGGAAGTTCAAGATCAGCCTGGGCTCGGGCTGGGGATTTAGCTCAGTGGTTTCACCGCCTGCTACACAAGCGCAAGGACTTGAGTTCAATCCCCACCACCAAAAAAAAAAAGATCAGCCTGGGCTACAGAGTGAGTTCAAGGGCAGCCTGAACTACAGAGCAAGACCCTGTCTCAAAAACAAGACAGATTGCCGGGGATTTAGCTCAGTGGTTTTGCTGCCTGCTGCACAAGAGCAAGGACCCGCATTGGATCCCCGGTACCAAAAAAAAAAAAAAAGACAAATAAGGGAGCCTTATTTAAAAGTACATGACTTAAAAACATTGCAAGGATGATAGGACCTTAAAATTCTTCAGATCCGAGCCAGGTGTGATGGTACACACCTACAATCCCAGCTACTTGGAAGCCCAGTCAGGAGGATCACAAAGCATACACCTAGCTGGGTGAAATTTGTATTGTTTATTTATGACCAGAAATTAGATAAATTTTGCAAATATGATTGAATTGATAAGATCTTCTATTACCCCATCAAATATTTTTTAGAACATTTTCTACAGGAACAGTTTGCCTTGGTGAATTTTAGCCTTTGCCCCAAAGAATTCTTTCTCTCTGCTTATGAGCAGGTTTTGTCCATGAGTGAATAGGGTTGACTCACACTTGTCTCAGCTTTAAACTAATCAACAGTCCTTAGATTTTTCCAAGCTATAAAATGGGAATTGTATGTTTTCTTGTGAAAGGATCAGTGCCCTTTTTGTTCTGCCTTTGTCTTAGTAGTGTATGTTTGTTTATTACTACTACATTTTACAAACAGCACTGATAGTTGCAAGCATTGTTTCCCAAATAACACCAGTGTAGCAAGAAATACTTCTTTTTCAAGTAAATTTGTGAAATTTTCATACCTATCTCCTTTGTAAGAATAGCAGTGTATATTTGCTTATTAGAGTCAGTTGTGGAACCTGGAAAGGATCGATAGGGTAGGATGTCCATTTGCATTGAGAGAAGCATTTCCACAGATCAAACGTTAAATACTGACTTGAATTGTTGTTTTAAGATTAATTTTGCTTCCTTTCTTTTCCTGCTTTGCCTTATTTAAACTGACTGATTCTGACATTAAAATCTCTTCCTTCTGGCTGCTTTTTATTCTGCTGAGCTAAACTTGTTTCTGGCTTGTACTGGAAACATTTCAGTGATTTGTTCTTTGATTGATAAATAAGTCCAATGTTTTCAGTGACATTTAGCCGTGGCTTGTTTGGTCTGGATTCCCTTTGGCTTTGTATTTTAAAGTCTATCTGGTTCCCACCGGAATGAATTTGAATAATGAGTCCACATTGTTTTTATCATATGTAGGGAGTTCTTGTTAACCCCTATAATCTTTGTTTCTTCAGGCCTGTCATCTTTGCTTCAGAGTGTTACTGGGAACCCAGCCCCAGCCAGTGAAGCTACATCCCAGAACACTTCAGCTTCTCCTGCCAACACCACAGTCTCTTCTGTAAAGGGAAGAAATGCACCCTCCAATACCCAGTCTTTTATTCCCAAAAGTTTCAACTATTCTCCTAATTCATCAACTTCTGAAGTCTCTTCAACTTCAGCCATCAAGGCATCAATAGGGCAAAGCCCAGGGCTTCCAAGCACTACTTTCAAACTACCGTCCAACTCTCTGGGGTTTACTGGTACCCACAGTACTAGCCCTGCTGCCCCACCTACTGAAGTTGCCATGTGCCAATCTTCAGAGAGCTCCAAGCCAAAGCTGGAGTCTGAGTCCACCTCCCCAAGTCTGGAAATGAAGATCCACAACTTCTTAAAAGGTAATCCTGGTTTCAGTGGCTTAAATTTAAACATCCCAATCCTGAGCAGTTTGGGATCCAGTGCCCCATCAGAGAGCCACCCCTCAGACTTCCAGCGTGGCCCTACTAGCACCTCAATCGACAACATTGACGGAACCCCTGTACGGGATGAACGGAGTGGGACTCCCACCCAGGATGAGATGATGGACAAGCCCACATCAAGCAGTGTAGATACTGTGTCCCTGCTTTCTAAGATCATTAGCCCTGGTTCCTCAACACCCAGCAGTACAAGATCACCACCCCCTGGGAGAGATGAAAGCTATCCCCGGGAGCTCTCCAATTCCGTATCTACATATCGACCCTTTGGCCTGGGCAGTGAATCTCCCTATAAGCAGCCTTCTGATGGAATGGAGAGACCGTCTTCCCTGATGGACTCTTCTCAGGAAAAGTTCTATCCAGATACTTCTTTCCAAGAAGATGAGGATTATCGAGATTTTGAGTATTCAGGGCCTCCACCCTCTGCCATGATGAACCTAGAGAAGAAACCAGCCAAATCTATCCTGAAGTCAGCCAAGCTTTCTGATGCCACCGAGTACCAGCCAATCCTGTCCAATTATAGCCACAGGGCCCCAGAATTTGGGGTAAAGTCTGCATTCCCTCCATCTGTAAGGGCCCTCTTGGACTCTAGTGAGAACTGTGAGCGTCTCTCATCCTCCCCTGGGCTATTTGGTACCTTCAGCATAAGAGGGAATGAACCTGGGTCTGACCGGTCACCATCACCGAGTAAGAATGATTCATTTTTTGCCCCTGACTCCAACCACAATAGCTTGTCTCAGTCTGCCACTGGGCACCTCAGTTTGCCACAGAAGCAGTACCCAGACTCTCCTCACCCAGTCCCACATCGTTCCCTTTTCTCTCCGCAGAATACCCTTGCTGCTCCCACGGGCCATCCACCCACATCAGGCGTGGAGAAAGTCCTGTCCTCCACCATTTCCACCACATCGACAATTGAGTTTAAGAATATGCTTAAAAACGCCTCACGCAAGCCCTCAGATGATAAGCATTTTGGCCAAACCCCCAACAAGGGCACTTCCGGTGATGGTGTCAGTCTGTCCAGCCTCGCCCAGCCCAGCCTGCCCACCTCTGATCAGCAGCAACAAGAAGAGCACTACCGCATAGAAACCCGCGTCTCCTCCTCCTGTCTAGACTTGCCTGATAGCACCGAAGAAAAGGGGGCCCCTATAGAAACTCTGGGTTATCATAACGCAGCCAATAGGAGAATGTCAGGGGAGCCAATACAGACCGTAGAGTCCATCCGAGTTCCTGGGAAGGGAAATAGAGGACATGGGCGAGAGGCATCAAGGGTGGGTTGGTTTGATCTAAGCACATCAGGCAGCTCTTTTGACAATGGCCCCTCAAGTGCCTCTGAGTTGGCAACCCTTGGGGGTGGGGGCAGCGGAGGACTCACTGGCTTTAAAACACCCTACAAGGAACGGGCACCCCAGTTTCAGGAGAGTGTCGGCAGCTTTCGTTCCAACAGTTTCAACTCAACATTTGAGCACCATCTCCCCCCGTCCCCCTTGGAACATGGGACACCCTTCCAGAGAGAGCCAGTGGGGCCGTCACCTGCCCCACCTGCCCCTCCTAAGGATCATGGTGGTATCTTCTCTCGAGATGCACCTGCTCATCTGCCCTCTGTGGATCTTTCGAACCCTTTCACAAAGGAAGCAGCCCTGGCCCATGCTGCCCCACCGCCTCCTCCTGGAGAGCACAGCGGAGTTCCTTTCCCTGCCCCGCCCCCTCCTCCACCCCCTGGGGAACATAGCAGCAGTGGTGGAAGTGGTGTCCCTTTTTCTACTCCGCCACCTCCACCTCCTGTTGACCACTCTGGAGTTGTGCCCTTCCCAACCCCACCACTGGCAGAGCACGGAGTGGCAGGGCCTGTGGCAGTATTTCCCAAGGACCATAGTTCCCTTCTTCAGGGGACCCTGGCTGAGCATTTTGGCGTGCTCCCAGGACCCAGGGACCATGGGGCCCCGCCGCAACGGGACCTCAACGCCCCTGGCCTTAGCCGTGTACGAGAGAGCCTGAGCCTATCCTCCCACCCTCTGGAGCACCTGGGTGCAGCCCATGGCGGAGGCAGTGTGGGGGGCAGCAGCAGCAGTGGCCCCCCCTTGGGTCCCTCACACAGAGACACCATCAACCGGAGTGGTATGATTTTACGGAGTCCCCGGCCAGACTTTCGGCCTAGGGAACCTTTTCTCAGCAGAGACCCATTCCACAGTTTAAAGAGACCCAGGCCACCTTTTGCTAGGGGCCCTCCGTTCTTTGCACCAAAACGCCCATTCTTCCCTCCCAGGTACTGATGGAAACCAAGGGAAAAGCATTTGGAAGAGTCTAGAGAGCCTTGGAAGTAGGAGTTTGGTTTGTTGTTGTTTTTATTTGTTTTCCCTCCCTTGCCTTATTTTTTATTATGGTAAGGACCTTCCTCCCAAACTGAAAAGTTATACATGCCTACATTTTACTATTCCATCAAGTCCTCCCTCCCACTGCACTTACTACCTTCCCTGAGTTGATTGTATTTGGGGGGGAGAAAAAAACCCACAACCAAAGCCACTTCATATGGCTGGGGACTTGGGGAGTGGGAGGAAAACAATCTTTATTTCATCCCATCTACTGAAGACTATTTACTACATTTGAAATAAAACTTCCATCAGTACAGATGATAACGTGCAATGTTGGGGTGTTATTTGGGCCTTGCCCATCCAGTAGTCAGTGGAAGGGCTCCTGTGTCCTTCCCCCTCGAGCTTAGTGACCGCTGTCCCCAGTGTGGCTCCCTCCAGGGCTCTATACTGCTGACAGCCAAGGGACGGGAAGCATGGGAGACCTTGGGCCTGTCAGGCTTACTTGTTTTCCTTTTTTTTTTTTAAGGCACGTGGAAGTTTAGTTCTGTACCTTTCTCCTAACATCTTAATTTTCTTTTAAATCAGCCTCTTCCTCCAAAGTACTATCCAGCAGTAACTTTGAGGCATTACAAACCTTATTCTTAGTAGAAATTTTTTGTCTTTGTTCTTGGAGTGAAAGAGAAGAGGCTAAATGTAAATTCAGGGTGAAAATAAGGAGCAAGTACAATATATAAAGCTAGGAAAGGAACTGTTAATGGTGTGGTATAACCTGGCTGTCCTTTTAAGCAAGAAATAGTTTTCCACAAATCTTGTGCCATGCTCTTGCCTCTTTTTTCCCCTGGACTTTTTTGCTCTTCCTCAGTTTTTACTTCTCTTTTGGCTAGAAAGTCACTACAGTTGGCCATTAATACAAAGGTTCAACTGAAATATTATCCCTGCATCTTTTAATAAAAGAATTAGACATTAATGTTACCATGATGCCTCCCTAATGCAATATTTATTGGTGGTTTTCAGCAAGGATTAACACTTAGAAAAAGGAAAACATTTGTCTTTATCTTCTCCCCTTGCCTCAGTCCTGTATGCACCCCTATTCTTGGTATTTCAAAGAAAGAGACTCAGTAGTATCTTTATAGTATACCTCTTTAGATGTGTCTTAGAAACAGGTGGGCATTCCATGCATGTCTTTACTGAGAAACAAGGAAACTGATAACTCTAGATTGACTCCACTCCACAGATAACAAGCAGCCTGCCAAATTTCAAGGGACTAACCTTATCCCCGCCCCAACAGGAAGTAAAGAATGTTTCTGCCCTTAGTCATTTTACAGGAGAGAGAAGTGCTTTCCTTCTCCCTGGACTAAAAGGCTTGTTTATATTTCTACACCTAGTACTTGGGAAAAGACAAGCACTGTACTTTGTTTATATCTTTGGGTCAAGGGGCACCGAAAAGCAAATAACTCCTTACTACATTTCTTTAATTCAGTGTTTCACCCCACTGAATTGTAAATCTCCAGCTAGATGAGTAAAACATCCTAGCAAGTTCATGTATTTTCTGCCAGCTTAGTATAGAACCAACTAGGGAAGTAAGGGGGTGGAATTTTAAAAATGGGAGAGGCTGGGGCCGGGGATTTAGCTCAGTGGTTTCGCCGACTGCTGCGCAAGCGCAAGTACCTGAGTTCAATCTCTAGTACCAAAAAAAAAAAAAATGGGAGAGGCTGGATAATGTAACAAGACTGTTCTTTGTCTTAGAATAAACTTGCTTTTCAGAGAAAAAGCAGCCAAGCCAGGTGTGCATCCTAGCTTGGGAGTTTTCTGTAATGTGTTCCATGTTGTTTACTTGGGCTCACCCTGTGTTCCTGTGTGTGGTCAGGGTGTGACAAGCCATTCATCTTCCCAATGCTCACCTGGCTTTAAGCCAGCTGTTCTTTGTTTCTCTGACCCTCTCAAGCCACTGTCCTATAGCTGTCCCCACAAAAATACATGATACCATGACCTTCCGTGTGGGACGGGACCTACAGTAGAGCAAAGCAAAGGAAATAGTTACACATTGGGTCCTAAGACATAGTGAAAAGAGAGAGACAAAGAACAGGGGTGGGGTAGGGGGATTCTATTTGACTTTCAGATTTGATTCTTTCAAAAATGAAGTGGGGTGTTTTTCATTTTAGAATACAAGAATGTGAATTCTTTCTGCTGCTCTTGTTTAAGCTAAATGTAGTATTTACTTGAAAAGGCTCTCTAACCTTTGATTTTATCGGAAACGTTGAGATGTCGGGAAAGTGGCTTCCTGAATATGGGGCCAGGGTGGTTGTCCCCAAAAACATGGTGGCTGACACACGAAAGATGTTGTATAGTTCAAAGGTGAACTTGTTTTTGTGGAATATTTTTGTTTTGTTTTTGCCACAAAATCCTCAGCATTTGTTTCAGGATGAAAGTGAGGATTTGTATGAGACTGTCAGTTACTAATTTTAGGGAAATCTGTCCACAGCAGTAAATGAAGAGGACAGTGTATATATGTGATATAGTGAAACCAGGTAATTCTGGTATTCATAAACATGAAACAAAGAGGTTTTATTCTTTCTGTGTCTGTGATTTAAAACTGTGACCATGCACTGACTTTTGTATTTCAACCTGAGTTAAAAAAAAATAAACAAGATATTTTTTAAAGAAAGCATAGCATAGTATATCTTAGCAAGGACATGATTCATATGAAAGCAGAATATGAGCTGTTGTAAGGTCTTTGGTGCTCACTGTAAAATCACAGATAGAGAATTCTAGTGAACACTCTAGTACCATTTAAAGTTAGTTATACAGTATCAGAAATAGGGCCGTGACGTATTTTGTAAGAGTTGTAAGAGTTCATTCTTCAGCCAGCATAGATGAGAGCCCTCCCTGCTTCCCTCTGCCCTCCCGAGAGTTGAGGTAAATAGAATTTGGTTTGATTCCAGGGAGGTGAGCAGAGTGGGACTTTTATCCTTTCCAATACCAGGAACACACTTTGTAATAATACATGGTACAGCAAACCTATCTAGATAATGTGAATATGCTAAACTTCCTAATTACAGAGTATTCACTATCCTGAAGTTACCTGTTCATGCAGTTAATCTTCAGCTGTTACTGTTTTAAGCCGCTGTAAATTACTGCTTCCCTCCTCCCTCCTCCCTCTTTTTTAATTGGTGGGGGTGCCTGTTAAGAGTAAAATTAGATATGTTGGATTGGTATTTTCACGTGTTCAGTGTGGAAAACGAAACAAGTACACGCTTTAGAGGCAACAACAATGAAATCCTTTTGAAATGTGTGTTAATATCATTTAATAAAAATAACTAGTTCTAAAGGTTTGACATTTTTTTTTGAGATTGGGGCTTGGACCAAGGGCCCTCAGCTTCTCTGGTGAGTGCAAATAGGAGCTTCTCCAGGAGCTGAAACTGCTGCTTTGTGGAGGAGACCTGTGGTTGGAAAACCTAATTTTTCTCCAGCAAAGATCCAACATGACTGTCTAGGGCTAAAGATGAAACCAACTACAGAATGCAGAGAGAAAAGCCTGGATCTGCCTGTGAAGATGCAGCTGTATTGGCTTTTGGTTTAAAAGATGTATGGGGAAGGGGATAAGAGTGGCTCACAGATGCTACCGGCCATTTATCTCGTCCCTTTCTTGTGACCACTTGCACTTTCCTCTCTTCCAGCCATTCCTTTATTAAAAAAAAAAAGTTCTTTGTCCCCAGTATTTTGTTTTCCAGTTTAATAAAGTATGGTTTTCTTTGTTGTGTGGTTGACTGTTACCCTCTCACATTGCTGTTGTCCAGCTGGCCACTTTGACTTCTGCAGTTAATATCACTGAGAGCTGTCTGAGCCTCTAGAGTCTTCGTGGTCTGATGGGTTTTCTGTTTGATCCTTTGTTTAACTGTGTATTGGGTGGGTGAGACCAAGATGTTCAGGGCAAGTGGTTGGCAATGAAGTGGGGCATACTGTATAATTATTTGTGTGTCTGTTAAAAGGTGTACAATTGTGAACCAAGAAGCATTTTTAAAAAACAAGCACAGAATTGGAGGCCAATTCTTTCCCCATATCTACTTTTCTTGTTGCATATAGGCAATCTATCATGCAGAAGCCATACTTAACCCTTCTCTCCTACCTCATCCCATCTCTCTTCGGTAATCTAGTGAGGCTCAATAAATGGAATGTTGGCTTTAAGGGGAAAGAGAGATAGTCACTGCATCTGGGCCAGGCCTGGGTCACTGGCAGGGTAGAAGACTCTAAATAGCAGCCTTGATTATCTAAAACTACATGTGTCACAAGACACTGAAAATAGCCTAAGAACACACCCAGCAGGTAGGGTGCACCAGTGTACTCGCTGCTTCTGAAATCTAGCTCAGGCTTTCTTCCTTACCCTTCTTGGGACCTGGACTTTACCCACCTGATTCCTGTCTATACCACTAAGGAAGCAACAGCATCTAGACCTTCATTGGCCTTTCTGGGCATGTTATTGAGTGTGCATAGCTGCCTCCCCCTAAGTTTAAACAGGGATGTTACCTCCTCATGTGTGTAGACATAGTAACATCGTCAGGATAGGTCTTGGAGTGTTGGAGTGCTTCTCATACTTGATTAACTAGACAGGTCTGACCAGCTGCTGTTTAAATTGCTGAGTAGTAATTCATTGAGGCTGCATAGATGAGGCTACTAGAGGGCACCGTTAGAATGAAATGCACTCAAGTAAACATCCTGTTCTCCCCCGCTGGGTAGGAGAGAAACATTCTTTAAGGAAAGCATTCAGGATATAAAAATACCAGTTACTTTCCATACTGAGTGAGGAGAGAAGATGCTTAGTTACAAGTTGGAGGGGAAAGACTATGGTATAAGAAGCCAGAGTGCTATTTAGAAACTCATTAGTTTCTTTAAGGTTTGTTTTGTGTTTTTTTTGCTTTTATGTGTATGCTGGGGTTTTAAGCCCAGTGCCTTGGTACATGTTAAGCCCTTGCTCTGCCGCTGAGCTACATACATCCTCAGCTCCTCCATTTTTTGTCACACTTTTTAGTCTTTCCCTCTGTTCTCATTTAGAGTCAGGGCTGAGATGACAGATGTGGGATCTGGGAGAAAGGGCTAATGACCTCCGTAGTGCCAACTGTGGAGCAAACAGATGGCAATTTTTTGTGTTTGACTCAAAAGGGTGTTGGCTAAACCAGTGTCCCCTGGACCTGTTCAGGTTCATAGCACATTTTCCAGCAAATTTACTTCCTTATCTCTATTGTAGCCCCTTATTTTTGAAAAATACTCAAGGCCTTTGCCAAGTAATTTGTGGAAAAGATCGGACTTGAAACTACATTCTTCTTGGGGGTGTTTTGGCTGGAATGGATAGAAAGATTGACAACATCCAGCCATTGGTTTCCTGGCTCCCTGGGTCTGGAGTCTTTTGCATCTGTGTGAGGCATCACTTATGGTGGCTAGTCACTGCCAAGAGCAGAAGTTAGTACAGGTTTAATTTGAAAATCTGTGACTGGGGATTTAGCTTAGTGGTTTTGCTGCCTGCCTCACCATTCCAAGGTCCTGAGTTCAATCCCCAGTACCAAAAAAAAAAGCCTGGTTATGAGTATTGGGCCTTAGTTGTATATTTTCGTCTGTAGTCTTATCTAGGACTTTCCTTGAGAGTACTTTGTCTTTTTTCACTTTACCACTGAACCTAAGTCAACACATCTCTGCATTAGATCCTGCGTTTAAATTTCTGTATTTCCCTCAAGGCCTTGACCTGCCAAATTGGGGTTAGCAAGTGGGGGTGTCTTGTTTCTCTTCTACAGACTCGAGAGATTTCTTGGGAAAGGGAAATCTTAATGGAGACTTCGGGTGAGCCCAAGGCTTTGTTTTTGAAGCCAGAGTTCAGTTTTTCCCCTTGTCCCTGGCAGGAAGCTCTTTCTTCTTTATTAACTCAACAGACTTGGCCAGGCTTTCTGTCATTGTGGCATCTTAAGGGAGAATTAAAAGCTTGATCCCATCCTAGACCTTCCAATTATATTATTAAAAATTTTTTTTCAGGGCTGGGGATTTAGCTCAGTGGTTCCGCTGCCTGCCTCCCAAGTGCAAGAACCCAAGTTCAATCCCTGGTACCAAAAAAAAAAAAAAATTCATAGGCCTAATATTGATACCACCTCCTGTACTTTTAGCCACATGGCTAATTCTTTCGGCTTCAGAAAAATTTGGTGGACTGAGTGTAGCTCAGTGGTAGAGCACACACAACAAGGCCTTGGGTTCCATCGCAGAACTAAGGGACAAAGGCATCTAGAGGCAATGACATAAACATTTTTTACCTTATTTCTCTCTTCCCCCTCCCTTCTTCCAATATCTTCCCTTTTTGGTGCAAGGAAAGGCCAGTTGTGCCTAAGAGCTAAGATAGATTTGGAGGTACATGTTCATCCTGATAAATGGAAAATGTAATTTACCTTCAATGGAGAGTATTCTCACATGTAATTTAAAACTATGAAAAATAGGCCCAGGGATTTAGCTCAGTGGTTCCGCCGCCTGCCTCGAAAGCTCAAGGTCCCAAGTTTGATCCCCGGTACCAAAGAAAAAAAAAAAACCCTATAAAAAATACTTCATCCACCAAGACTTTAGTCAACTTGGGATATCTGCTCTAAAAGTGCAGTAAAGCTGAGAATATCCTAAACTTTGCCTAGAGGTCTAGGGTATCCTTAAGATTCCCCTTTCCCTGTACTTCTCTGGAAATCTTTCAGTGTTATTTCCTTCACACTGGGACAGAAAAGTTGGGAAATACTTTTCTTGGTTTTTATTTGAATCACCTCTTCACCCTATTTAAAGGCCTTTTGACCACAAGTATCAGAGTCAAGGAAAAGGAAGTGGCGATGGTACATTGTGACTGATCTGGACAGCAAGGCATCGCATAAATAACTCAGGGTTTGGATTGAGATAGAATAGGACTTAACTTCTCTAAGAATCATTTTCTATGTTTGAAGAGGAGTGTAAGAATACTACTTGACAAGCTGGGTGTGGTGGCGCACACCTGTGATCCCAGCACTCAGGAGGCTGAGGCAGGAGGATCACCATTAAGTGCAAGGCCAGCCTGGGCTCCATAGTGAGTTCAAGGCCAGTCTGAACTACATAGTGAGACTGTCTCCAAAAAAAAAAGAAAAAAAAACACTGCTTGACAGAGTTGAATTATTCTAGGAATTAGTGAAAGCACTTGGCACACAGTAAGTGTCCAGTGGTATTCTGGCAAGCAAGAGTAGTATGTGGTCGCAACAGAAGTTTCAGACATAGATGTTTGTCAGGCAGAGAGCAATTACTGGGTTACAATTTCTGAGGCTGAGCCCATGCCTGTAATCTCAGGACTCAGGAGGCTGAGGCAGGAGAATCACTGTGAGTCTGAGGCCAGCCTGGACTACATAGACCCTGTCTTTATAAAAAAAAAAAAAAAAATTCTGAGGCTGAGACATGGTAGAAATTGTTGCAGAATGAATTCTTAGTGAATTAGCCTTAGCTGGCTTGTGCTTCTTGTTTAGTACAAGGAATGGGATGGAAAACTTGACATTCCTTCCTCCCACTGCAACACAAGTTCCATAGATGGTGATGTGCCTGACCGGTCGGCATCACCTCAGCACCCAGCTCAGCGCATTGCACAGTGAGCATCAGTGAATGTCTGAAGGGTGAGTGTAGGGAGCTGCCATCTCAGGCTGGCCTACTTACTCCACCATCCATGATCTGAACCAAGGATAAGGTACAATGAGTAAACAAACTGTGTCCGTGTCCTCTGGAGCGTCAATGCAGTGATCACTTAGTTTATTGAGCATCTACCAGTCTGCTATCTGCAATATAACCTTCCCCTACCCCTTGTAGTGCAGGGCCACAAGAAAGTCCTGCCTGCCATTGTCACTTTTTCTCAAGCCATTTAAAAATTCTTACTATTTTCTCCTGACCACATACACAAACACAGGTAATCTCCAGTCTTGTCTTTCTCTTTGTATTTCAGGATGTCTGACATACCAGAAGATGGAGCCAAGATCCTATGACTCAGATCAACTGCCCTCCTCAGAAACAACTTCCAGTCTCTCTGGAAACCTAAATTAAACAGCTTTCTCTGCCTGCTCTTCCTCCACGACCCTCAATTCCATCACCACTGAAACTTGAGAACCAACTTGAACCATCCCTACCCCCAGGTGAGGGGACTGATTGGGAATTACTGAGAGCCTCATGGTTCCCCACCATTCATTTCCCTTCATATTTTTTTTTTTTTTTTGGTATCAGGGATCGAACTCGGGTCCTTGTACCTGCGGGGCAGGCAGTGGAATCACTGAGCTAAATCCCTGGGCCTCCCTTCATACTTCACTACAAATCTAGCAGTGTTTGTATTTTTGCTGTGTAAAATTAATCATTATCCCTGTATCTCGGATGTAACAGGGAGGAAAGACAAAACTGAGAGCTGGGATAGAAATGAAAGGTAAAAGGCTTATGTGGGGAGCAAAGAGCTAGCATCTTTTCTTCTGAGTGAAGGAGAATATATTAGAAATAAACTATTACAGTACTAGAAAAAGCATGGTGTGGTGGAAGCATGCAAGTCCTGGATTCAGATGCCAGCGTCACCATTCACTGTTTTTGTTTTGTGTTTTTGAGGCAGGGTCTCGCTATGTAGCCCAGGCTGGCCTCGAACTCATGGCAATCCTCCTGCCTCAGCCTCTGGAGTGTTTAGGATTACAGGCGTGGACCATCACGCCTGGCAGCACTTAACTTTTTGACCTTAAAACAGAGCATTTCTGACCTTAAATTCCACATCTATAAGATTAATCTCTAAAGTCCCTTTTTAAGCACCAGGAATATGAATGAACTCCAAAAAAGTGACTTCTGTGGATTCGTCGTATCCGTCGCTCCAACTTTATAAGGGCTTGTTGCTGTTGTCATTATCATATACCAAGCACTATGCTAGACAATGTACATAAAGTTTACCTCAACTACCTGTAGTGATACTACTATTCTCGTTTTACAGATGAAAAAATACAGTCTTAGAGAATTTAAATAATTCACAAAAATTAATGGCAGATCCAGGATTTACACTAGGTCTGCCAGGTTCCAAAGTCTATGCTCTTAACAGTTTCCTACCTGCTTTAAAGATTAGATGTAAGAAAATTTATGGTTAAAGGGAAGTGACTACCATATCTGGCCTATTTCTCTCCCTCTCCTGTCCTCAAGGCTTGTGCCTCTGGCTTCATGGCTGCCGGACACTTTGTGCTACTCCGGGCTTTCAGCTGAAATGCGACGGGTTTCCAGGTCGCAGATGTGTGTAACAGTTTCTACCTTCCGGTGGTCGGAACCATTCTAGCCTCTGCTCCTGCTGTGGAGCGGTGTGTCTCTTCGGAGTTCCTGGAGGTGGTGCCAGACTAGAGTGACTAGAGTGGTAACCAATAGACAGGGACGTTGTTGGGCTAGAAGCCAATGAGAAATCTGGTAACGGAGAGGCGGTCATAATCTGAGGATGTAGGCGCTAGTTCCAGGGACCATGCAGCTGTATCAGAGGTGGCGACCACTCCTGCTAGTGCTCCGTCTTCCGGGGTTGCAAGCTTACAAGCTACGCACTTTGCATGAGGTACCCAAAGGTTCCGAACCATCGGGCCCAGCCCAAGCAAAGCCCAAGATGTAGACTCAGTCCAGCCTCTCGCCATTCCAGCTCTTCGCTGCACTCCGAAGTCCTCAGACAAGGGTACCCCAGTCCTCAGTTGGCCATCTCCTCGAGTCAGATTCTGGGTCAGGAGCCTGGGGGGGAGCTCCTTAGAAGAGTAGTATCCATTAGGACCCCCAGTCTAAGACCTGTATCACCCAGCCACCCTTAAAAACCAGAGATTAGGCCCAAGGCCTCTTAAATATGCATAACTCCTACCATCTTCAGTCTTGAAAAGAAAGGATGGGACCTGTGTTACCGCCTCACCTATCTTTCCCCCCAGGCGTCCATGCCGACCCCTCCACATTGGTTGGTAGAGCGGCTTGGCCTTTTTGAGAAGCTGTGGGCTGTTCAGGTAACGAGGTTAGCAAGCACTGCTCGGAAGGAAGCCCGGACTATAAAGGTGTCACTTCCTGGAGGCCAGAAAGTGGATGCTGTGGCATGGAACACAACCCCTTACCAGCTAGCCCGGCAGATGAGGTATCCAACCCAGCCCTCACTTCTCTGCACCTGGCCGTGGGGAAAGAAAATGTGGTCTGCTTGTTTTATTTCATCCCCAGCAAAATAGCCTTCCCTGAGAATTTATCTCCATTAGTTTCAGGGTCTGTCTTTCCTGTATTATCCATTGGAGAAAGAAATAGGTTTTATTCTGGAAGCTCGTTTCTCCTTTACAAATTTAGAGTTACCAGGGGATTAGCTTCTCTTCCGCCATGGATTATAACCCTGACATTTTCTTCTTCCCCACCCCCCACGGGTGAAGTTCAACACTGGCAGATACTGCATTGGCTGCTGAAGTGAATGGAGAATCTTACGATCTGGAGCGGCCCCTGGAGACAGATTCTGATCTCAGATTTCTGACGTTTGATTCCCCAGAGGGAAAATCGGTAAGTTCCTTCCTTAGGGAGAGTAACTAGTGACTAATAAACTAAGAGATATTTAAGCAGGAAGTTCTAACATTTCTTTTTCCTCAGTTTCTCCATTTGTAAGTTGGTACCAAGACCAACCATCTATTTCTGGCTAAGCTGAAAACTTATGACAAGTTTTTACTTAGCCTTAATCTTTTAAGCATAGATCATTTGTGCAAGTAAAAGGGAGAGATAAGTTGAAAAACAGAAGTATCATGTGCAGTTCGACTTCCTCAGCTCTTGACCACCTACATTATAAGTCACCCGTGGTGTATATTCAATTGTATGTAACATGGCTTCCGAAGCTGAGCACACAGCCTGGTCACCTCCCTACTTTGTGTTCTTCATGTCAGCTCAGGTAACACAGACTTTGACTAATAGGATCCAGAAAAAGAGATAGTGACCAAATCCTGGAAGAGTAGTTGCATCACACTAGATTGCTGAGTTAGAAAGCAGTAGGACTAAAAGACCAGATGGAGGGGTAGGGGCAATACCTCAGGGAAAATGCACCGGCCTACAATGTGCAAGGACCTAGGTTCATTCCCCAGGACCACCAAAGAAAACCAAAAACGATAGTCCATCTGGGAGCCCCAGTCAGGTATAGGAGCAGCAGAAGAAGACTGTTTGGCCTCCTGCTTCTGTGCTCCAGGACTGGGAAGCAACAAGGTTGCCATAGCTTCTGTTCAGTGAAAGAAGAAAGGACCCTGCCCTCTGCTTCTTTTTCTATTGTCTTTCAATTTTTTAAAATTATTATTACTATTTAGTAGTCCCCCTCAAAGACTAGTTTCTCCATTTTTTGGTAATTACTCTTAGAAAAGCCCTAATGGTTTTCCTACCAATGTCTCAGGAAAGGATTGGAGATCTAGGAGTTAAGGAAAGAGTTGCTGAATTCACAAACCTTTCTTTCAAATTCAGGTGTTATGGCACTCTAGTGCCCATATCCTAGGGGCAGCAGCTGAACAATTCTTGGGTGCTGTTCTCTGCCGAGGTCCAAGTACAGACCGCGGCTTTTACCATGATTTCTTCCTGGGAAAGGAGCGGTGAGTAGTGCACCAAGTAACAAGGAGAATTCATTCTGGGGTGGTCTCTGAGGCTCTTTTCTGGGGCCTCAGGCATGTTTAATTTAAGGAGAAAGCTGGGTGAGGCCTCTTCAGGCCTCATCTGTGATACTGGTACAGTGTCTCCATTAGGTCTTGTCCCTGTTTAACTCTGCTTGAAATTTACCTTTAGCCTTCATAAAGTTTCAAATCTTCATCCCTTCATTACTATCGTTCTAATTTTGTCCATCCAGATTTCCTGCACTCAGCTTTTAACTTCATGCATATCCCAAACATGGTAGCACACACTTAAAATCACAGCATTGGGAGGCTGAGACAGGAGGATTGCCATGAATTTGAGGCCAGCCTGGGCTACACAGTACGTTCAAGGCCAGCCTGAGATACTATTTAAAAAAAAAACAAAAAACTTCATGCATAGAGCTTTTCCTCCAGCTATATATATATATATATAAAATCTGTACCTTTGGCTAGAAATATGGCTCAGTGCTAAGCACTTGCCTAGCCTTGCAAGGCCAAAGGGTTGATCCCCAGCAGTGCACACACAGATCTCTTCCTGACTTCCTGTTTATGTTTCCCTGAGTTTATCAGTCTCTACCACTAATTATAGATTATTTTTCTTGGAGCACAAGATTTCCTTCTTTAGCCAACTAGTGTATCACCCAGTGATGCTTCTTAGAGGAAGTAAACCAACAAAACTGCTCTTTCCAGAACAGTCCAGGGCTCACAGTTACCTATTTTGGAGCAGATTTGCCAGCGGATGGCAGCTGATGCACAGCCCTTCCGGAGGCTGGAGGTTTCCCAGGATCAGCTGCGCCAGCTCTTTAAGGTGGTTACAATGCACTTTTAGGAGGAAGGTTGGGCTTTGAGGGAGAGGGCAGCTCTTTGCCAGGACCTTTTTGTGAGAATAAGGACTTGGGTTCCCTGTTGGCATCTGCTTTCTTCCAGGATAACCCCTTTAAGCTTCGTGTGATTGAAGAGAAAGTGACAGGCCCAACAGCAACAGTGTACGGGTGAGCACTGTCAGACTGAAGAAAAGAGGGCGAGGTGGAGAGGCCAGAGAGCCACAAGGGAAGGGGGCAGATGGTAACCTCTGTTGCTCCAGGAAAAGAAATGAGAAGAATTGATTTTTAACTGGAATTGTTCTCTCTGTAGAATAGCTCCTTCCACTTTGCCTCCTCTGTCAGCTAAAGACGTGAAAGAGAAAACTAGACACTCGGGAATCTGGAAACCACTGACCTGCCTCTGCTTTCTCCCAGGTGTGGCACATTGGTTGACCTTTGCCGGGGACCCCACCTTCGGCACGCTGGACAGATTGGAGGGCTGAAGCTGCTTGCGGTCAGTTAGGACACTATCATTAGGTTGAGGCTTCTGTTTTCACAGGAGCAAGTGGGAGAATGGGAAGGCGGGAAAGTGACCCTCCCTCCAAGGCCTTGCTCTCTTCTCATGGCTAAGGAGGGAATCCAGAAGGAGAAAGATACTTGGTCCCCCCACTCTAGAATCTCCCAGTTTGATGACATACTAGATACCCTGCCAGGACCCAGAAGCCAATTTAAATTCCATAGTCTGACATTAACGTTAAGAGAGATACAGCTGTAAAGAGAAAACAAAACAAAAGATAAAAACAGAGGCTGGGCCAGGGATTTAGCTCGGTGGCACTGCACCTGCCTTGAAAGTGTAAAGTCCTGAGTTCGATCCTGGTACTAAAAAAAAAAAAGAGGCAGCCAGAAATGGAGTCACACACACCTATAATCCGAGCAGTGGCAGGCTGAGGCAGGAAGATCACAAGTTGGAGCCCACCCTGCACAGATTAGTGACTCAGTAAGACCCTGTCTCAAAAAATAAATGAAATAAGAGTAAAGGTTGTAACTCAGTGCAAGGGGCCTAGGTTCAATCCTCTCGTCCACCCCACCCCCCTCGTAAAAATGGGAGAGAGATGTGGGGCAGAGGTGTGAGCAGTCTAGACAGGGCTGTATAGGGGAGGCAGGCAGACCGGGCTATAGAGGGAAGGGCTGTGGAGGTAGATGAGTGAATACTGTTTTACAGCCACGGGGAGAATGCCCTATGTTAAGTGCATGTCTTCTATGAAAATACTGCTCCTGATAGAGAGCTACTAGATGGAATGGAGCAGGGAACCAGGGAATGAATAAATATGTAAAACAAAAAGCCCTGGTCTGAAAACTTAGCTGTCTGCATTATCTGCCATCTGTGAAGTATGTGGCTTTGGCTAATCTGCTTACCCATTTTCCCCATCTATAAAACAAAGCTATTCTTGTACTACCAGTAAATCCACAACAAACACAGAAGACAGTGTTTGAGACAGAGTGCTATGAAATGTAGGTTCTTACTGGGCATGGTAGCACATGCCTGTAATGACAGTATTTGGGAGGGCCAGGGATTTAGCTCAGTGGTGCTGCTGCCTGCCTCACAAGCGCAAGGTCTGGAGTTCGATCTCTGGTACCAAAAAAAAAAAGACAGTATTTGGGAGGCTAAGGCAGGAGAATTTGAAGACCAAGACCAGCCTGGGCTACAAAGTGAGTTTAACACCAGCCTGAACTATATACCCTGTCTCAAAAAACAAAAAAAACCTTTTTCTTATTAGTACTCTATCATTAAAGAAAAGAGCAAGTTTTTAAATTTCATGTGACCAAGAACAGGACGTATGGAAGGAAGGTTGACTTTTCTAGGAGTTGTACGGGTTGTTCATAAGGGGATGGACAGACTGACATTGGACTGGAGAATAGGTGCTCCCCTAAACAGTTGTTGAGTAGAAGGGGAAGGAACTGAGTACAGGGTACTACTAGTAGGGCAGTGAGGATGGGGAGAGAAAGAGGTGGCCAGGTGAGTTTAGGCTTGACCAGGATGTGTGCAGGAATCCAATCTGGCAAACCCCAGGCTGTCACTGGCCAGTGGAGTCCAGAGGAAGGACTCCCATCCTTGTGATGGGCAGGGACAGGCTGGAAGGGGACCTGTGCCGCATAAGAGGTCAGGTACCCTAGTCCTCATCTTCTCTTTGATTCCCTCTGTCTTCCCACAGACCTCATCCGTGTGGAGGTCCCCAGGGAGTCTAGAGCCGCTGCAGAGAGTGTTGGGGATTTCCTTCCCCACACCTGAGCTGCTGAGGGCATGGGAAGCACAGAGGGAGGAAGCAGAGTCTCGGGACCACAGGCGCATCGGGAAGGTACAGAGCTCAGAGGACGGATGGAGCGGAGGGAAGGATGCCCGTGTGGGGCGAAGGAGGAATCTGAGTGTGAGGTTGGGAGCAGATTCAGCAAACTCAGCAGCTCTGTCACTTGTTTCTTCTCAGAGTCCCCTGCCCCACCTTGAAATGACAGTTGCCATTCTGTCCCTAGGAACAGGAGCTCTTCTTTTTCCATGAACTGAGCCCTGGGAGCTGCTTCTTCCTGCCACGTGGGACCAGGGTGTATAATGCCCTGGTGGCATTTATCAGGGTAAGGGAGGACCCAAGTCCAGGGGAAGGGAGACAAGGGAAGCGCTGAGGGCCTACCTAGAAGCTACGGTGTTTGAGTGCAGAGAGGGAAATGGGAAGCATAAAGTACGAAGTGCTGGTGATCTGTAACGAGCTGCTGCAGTTGTGTGGTGTGCAGTGGGGAAGCAGGGAGCAGAGCGTGCAACAGCTCGTGCCTGAGGTCCACACAGTCTGAGAGCCCAGGAGAATCAGCCAGCCACCTTCCTGCCGTTTCTCCTGCCAGTGACGCTGACCTTCCGTGTCTTACCTCCTCTCCAGGCTGAGTATGCCCGCCGTGGTTTCTCAGAGGTGAAAACGCCCACAGTGTTTTCTGTGAAACTGTGGAAACAGTCTGGGCACTGGGGGCACTACAGGGAAAACATATTTGCCCTGCAGCCCAAGGGCTCTGACCCTGCCAGGCATCCCACAGAGACACTCGCCCTCAAGCCCATGAACTGCCCTGCACACTGGTGAGCTGGGAGCCAGGACACTGGGTCCTCCCGGAGCTGGGAAACAGGTTGGAAAGAGTAGTGGAACATCTGATTTGAGTCCAGAACCTGCCCTCGAGCTAACCAAGTGGATTTGGGGAAATTGTTCTACCTCTTGGGTCTCAGTCTCCTTAAAAGTGACATCAGGCCCAGCATGGTAGCACATGGAGGCTGACGCAGGAGGACTGCCATGAGTTCAAGGCCAGCCTGAACTGCATAGTAAGAAGACCTTGTCTCAAAAACAAAATAAAAAGAACAAGTGGCATCAAGGCTCAGTGTCCATCACAGAGCACGGTACATAATGCCTGTGACCATGTGTGACTGACAAGTTGGCTTTTGACCCAGGCTGGCTCAGACTGTGATGAGGGCTTGGTGGGAAGGCATGGGGTAGAGAGACTGGTGACTGGGGGAGGAGCAGAGGTCAGGGGCTGGCTCTCCTGTGGTCCTGACCCCTCCCTGCCTCAACCTCAGCCTGATGTTCGCCCACCGGCCCAGATCATGGCGGGAGCTGCCTGTGCGACTAGCCGACTTTGGAGCCCTGCACCGAGCTGAGGCCTCTGGCGGCCTGGGGGGACTGACGCGGCTTTGGCGCTTCCAGCAGGATGACGCTCATATCTTCTGTGCCCCAGAGCAGGTGGTCCTTCCTGGCCCCTCCAGAGCATCTCCTGACCCCCCTTTAATTCCCTTAATGAACCCCAAACACTGTGCTTTTCACCTGGCCCTGGGTGTAATACAGTTCCGTTCCCTCTGCCTGCAGCTGTCTTCACGTCCCCTCTTTCCGCTCTCTTTTCCCCCAGCCACCATCATCCCAGATCTCCAGCTGACACCCAGCTCACCCTCCTTTATTTCCTGCCCCCAGCTGCAAGCAGAGATCCGAGGCTGTCTTGATTTCCTCTGCTCTGTCTATGCTGTCCTTGGCTTCTCCTTCAGCCTGTCACTGTCCACCCGCCCATCCAGCTTCCTGGGGGAGCCTCGCCTTTGGGACCATGCTGAGCAGGTAAGAGGCTGGAGGGAACCAAAGGCAGATGAACCATTCTGCAGTGAGGGTGGGGGTGAACCAGGACCGTCCCATGGAGACACATGCTGGGAGTCACTGGGGGGACTGGGAGGGGTCCTGCTCATGAGGTCCCAGGGGACAGATCCCTGTCTTGTCCCATTCCCGCTGAAGGTCCTGCAGCAGGCCTTAGAGGAGTCTGGAGAACCCTGGGCCCTCAAGCCTGGAGATGGTGCCTTCTATGGACCTAAGGTAAGCTGGGGACCCTGCTTATAGCATGTATTAGTGTTTTGTTTTATTAAATATTTAGTATACACAAAGAAATACCTTTAACTTGTGTAAGACATACAGAAGAGTGATATATCCCCTGCTGCCATGGAATTAGCAGTCTAGTGAAAGCTATGGAAGGTAAATAGGCCATGTGAATGCCTTGGGTCAGTTCTACATTAAGTACTAAGGAAGCACAACGAGTTAGATTGCTCAGGGCACAGGAAGGGCTTTCTACAAGAATCACTCTAAGCTGGGGATTTAGCTCAGTGATCCCATGCCTGCCTCGAAAGCGCAAGGTCCTGAGTTTGATCCCCCATACCACCAAAAAAAAAAAAAGAATCACTCTCTAGCTGGGCATCGTGGTGCCCACCTGTAATCCCAGCCCTGGGAAGGCTGAGGGAGGAGGATCACTGAGTTCAAGGTTAGCCTGGGCTGCATAGTAAGTTCAAGGCCAGCTTGGAATATATACCAAGACCCTGCCTCAAAAAAACAACAATACCAAAAAACAAGAGTTACTCTCCAGTCCAGAGCCATCATTGTTGCCCAAGTAAAGAGCTGTTTTAGCAGGGAACAGGGTAGGTGGAGGCTGTAGGTAGAGGTGAAAACTGACAAGGTAAATTGGAAGAAGTGGGAGAAGTTGGTGGTTAGTGGCAGGTAGCCAGACGCAGTGGCACCTGTAATCCTGCCACCCTGGAAGGCAGAGGCAGAACGGTCGAGTTCAGGCCCAGCCTAGGCAGTTTAGCTACTCAGTGGGCGCAGAAAGGGAAAGGACTGATAAGTGCCTGCTGGATTCAATAAAAAGGCTGTAAGGAGCCCAGTGTGTGGTGTGTGGCAACTCACACCTGTAATCTCAGCTACTCCAGAGGCTGAGGTAGGATCACTCGAATCCAAGAGTTTGAAGCCAGCCTGGGTAAAATAGCAGGACCCTGTCTCCAAAACCAGGAAACAAAATAAAGAAAACAAGGGAGCTGGAGATGTAGCTCAGTGACAGAGCACTCGCCTGGCATAGGAAAGGCACTAGCCGGCCGTGGCGGCACACGCCTGTAATCCCAGCACTCTGGGAGGCTGATGCAGGAGGAAAAGGGCTGGAGAAGTGTGAAGGCCCTGGGTTCAGCCCCCAGTACAAAAAAAACAACAAAACACTGTGTTACTAAGAAGAAAAAAATTCAAAAAGGTTCAACAGGGCACTTAAGGCTACAGAGATAGCAATCAGTGGTAAAGTCTTATTATGTTATTAAATCAGTCTAATATATTATGTACCAAGATACTGTTATAAAAATAAAGAGAAAAGGGCTTGGAAATCCCTGAGGAGAACATGGAAGATGCCCGGGTGTGGGGGCCACTGCACAGACCAGCTGGGTCCCCACACAGTGACTTTGTAGCATCCGGGTGGCAGGTGACAGGGTGGGCAGCACAGCGTTTCTGTCCGGGCCAAGGAGGCAGGAGGCAGAGGTGCTGCCAGCGTGGGGTTTGGCCACACAGATGTGACTGAAGAGCAATCCATGGCACAGGGAACCAGGACATGGTTACAGGTGCATGGGCAGGGAAACATCAGAGGTGGGCCAGTGGATGGGAAGAGAAGAGTGGAGTTCAGTAACCCTGAAGAGCCAGGAATCGGAGCGACTCACCCAGGAGAGTGAGAAACATGAATTAGAGTAGGTGTTGATGGGCTGTTGGGGAAGCGTGGCCACGGGGAGCCGGATGGAGGGAGCAGCCATGAGCGTGGCGGGGCAAGGAGGGCTAGGAGCTGGGCGGCTGGGATGTGCAGATCCCTGATGCGCCAATGTTGCTGTAAAGCAGAGTGCCACTGCCAGGGTGGGTGACACAGTGTGGAGCGGGGGTAGAGTACTGTGGGATGTGTGTGGTGGAACCGTGGGGTGCTGGGTCTGGTCTCTCCTGCCTCCCCTTTCTCTTCCAGATTGATGTGCACCTGCAGGACGCCCTGGGTCGGCCGCATCAGTGTGGGACCATCCAGCTGGACTTCCAGCTGCCCATGAGATTCAACCTCCAGTACAAGGGGTACACAACCTCCCATCCCCTTTTCCCTTGACAGCCCATGGGATGGGTGAGCAGTTCCCCCTTAATCTGTGACCCACACCCTCCCTTCCAGGGCTGAATATGTCTTGAAAACTGGAGCGTCCTGGATGCACAATCTGTGACATTCCACCCACTTGCTCTTTTCTCCTTCCAAGGCAGGCGGGGGCCCTGGAGCGCCCAGTCCTCATCCACCGGGCCGTGCTCGGGTCTGTGGAAAGGCTGTTGGCAGTGCTGACAGAGAGCTGTGGGGGGAAATGGTGAGACCCCACTGTGCCCTTTCTCCTCTGGCTCCCCAGACCAAATAGTTCCTGCTCCAGGTCTCCTGTCCCCTTCATGTGTCCTCCTCAGATCTGTTCCCCTGGAGTCACACTTGTGCCCCCCACCAGAACGAGTAATGCCTTGCCCTGTCCCCTCCCAACCAGGCCCCTGTGGCTGTCCCCGTTCCAAGTGGCCGTCATCCCTGTGGGGACCGAGCAGGAGGAATACGCCAGGGAGGTGAGCTGGCGCCAGGGGAGGGAAGGGAGGCCGAAGGGGAAGAGCAGGGAGTGTGGTGCCCAGTGAGGGGTAGGATGAGGCTGTGCAGGGTCAGGGGGTGGGTACAGCCCTTGGAGCCACAGCCTGGGCTTCAGTGGCGGCTGTCCTGTACACAGAAACTCTGGATCTGAAAAACGAGGCAGGCTGGCCTGATGGCACACACCTGTGATCCTGGCACTTTAGGAAGCTGAGGCATGAGGACTGCAAGTTTGAGTCCCACCTAGGCAACTTGTTGAGACCCTATCTCAAAATTTTAAAAAAGAGCTGGGGTTGCAACTCAGCGCAATAGCCCTGGGTTTAATCCTGGTACTGCCCCCCCCCAAAAGACTAATTTCTGTCTTGTAGATGTGTGTGAAAATTAAACTGATACAAATCAGCAAATGTTAAATCCTGGCATGGCACAGAAGTGGGCTTGAGTAAATACTGGTTTTATTTTTTCTTCGTCTGTGGGGGTGGTGAGATAGGGTCTCACTTTCACAGGTCAAGCTGGTCTCGAACCCATGGGGATCTTACTGCCTCAGTCTCCGAGGGCTGGGATCATAGGCAGGCGTCACCGTGCCTGGCTGTCTCCTTTCTAAAGAGAATTGAGAATATAGATGGTTCCAGAATGGAGCAGGTGGCTGAGTGGAGTTGCGGCCAGCAGCAGGCAAAGTCCAGGGAATAACTGAGGGTGCCTCTTTAGTAGCAGACAGACCAAAAAGTTGTGGGTTGGGGAGGAACCCTCAGCGCGGAGCTGACAGGAGGTTGCTGGTGGGAAGTGGAGAGCACTGGGGTGGAGGGTGAGGGTCAGAGTGGCCTGACCTTCTACCTCCCCAGCCTCCCGCTCACTTCTTATCTCCAGATCCAACAGAGCCTGCAGGCTGCAGGGCTGGCCAGCGACCTGGACACTGACCCAGGACTGACTCTCAGCCGGAAAGTCCGCCGGGCCCAGCTTACTCACTACAATTTCCAGTTCGGTAAGGGCTCCGTCCCTGCGGCACCTCAGAGCTGGCCTGGATTCTCTCTCCTGTCCGCCCCCATCTCCTTTCTCCGTCTGCTAAGCTCACCCGTGTGCACAGCGGCTGCACTGTGCTCACTGCTGAACTGGTGGGAGCCTACTCATTTGTCCTCCACATCCCTTCACGCTGCTGCTCCTCCCCACAGACGCCCCAGCCCCACACAACAGTTTCCCTCCTGTGAACCCGCCCTGCAGGGTTTCTGTTAGTGTAATTAGCCAGGGGAGCATGTCGAGAAAGGGATGGAAGGGTTAAGTAATTAATTATCCTTGTTTACACCTGGATGAAGTCAGCCCTGAGGGATGAGGGAAAAGACCTTACAGAGAAAAGTTTGACACAGCCTTGCTCCTCCTTATTCACACTAGGGATTGAACCCTGGCTCTTGCACATGCCAGGTGAGTGCTCTACCACTGAGCTACATCCCCAGCCCCCTCCCTCTTTGAGGTACTGGAGATTGAACCCAGGGCCTTTGCACTGACCATATCCCCAGCCTCTATTTCGGGACAGGATCTGACTAGGTATCTAAGGCTGGCCTTGAACTTGCAGTCCTCCTGCCTTTAGCCTCCCAAGTGGCTGGGATCACAGGCGTGCACTACCACGCCCGCCTGAGCTCAGAGCTGATGAAGGCAGGGAGCTTGGTCTCCTCTCCAGGCTGCCAGGGTCTTGTGTCACACCACTTGCCCCACCCACACCTTGCACAGACTCCTAGCATCATGGGCTTGCACATGCGTGTGCCACCCCTGCGGCTTCCCCTTCTTCTAGTGCCCCTTCTCGGTTACAGGGAGTTTCTTTTTGTTTCATTTTTGGTCTTGTCATCCTCTGACCCACTCACATCTCTGACCCTTGGGGTCCTCCTGACTGGAAGTGATAAGGTGTGCAGAGCCTGGAACATTTCCTTATCGGCTCAGGGTGAGCAGTGAACTGGAGGGCAGGCACGGCTAACCATAGCCACAATTAAAGACCTGGATCTTTTAAGTTTCTGCAGAGCGAAAGGAAATAGCCCATGTGGATGAGTTTGCACTGAGATTCCTAAACCTCCCTTCCTCTTCCTGCAGTGGTTGGCCAGAAAGAGCAGAGTAAGAGAACAGTGAACATACGCACTCGAGATAATCGCCGACTTGGGGAGTGGGACTTGACTGCAGCCGTGCAGCGGCTGCTGGAACTGCAGAACGCCAGGGTCTCCAACGCCGAGGAGGTTTTCTGAGCCTTTCCTCATAGATGAGAGAAAGATCTGTGAGAGCCATCAGCTTCTCTCAACCCAAGTGACGGTCCACAGTCCTCGGAACTGCATGCTTGTGCTCCCCTGAAGAGACTATTTTGGTGCCTACCGAGGGTGGGAAATTAGTGTTTGGATGTGAAGAGAGTAAAATGAAAAAAATAAACTTGAAGCTGCAGGATACATGTCTTTATATCTGACTCCCTTTTTTAATTTTTATTTTTAAATTTGTTTTTTGAGATAGTGTCTTGCAGTGTATTCCAGACTGGCCTCACTCACCTCATGACGCTCCTCTTGCCCCAGCCTCCCAAGTGCTAAGGTTACAAGCATGTGCCTGGCTCTGTCCCTGTCACTGAGATAGTGGTCCTATGCTCCACTCTACTCCTTAATACCTGTTCCCCAAACCAGTTTAGTAGGTTGTCAGATCCTTTTTACACAGAAGGCAGCATGCAAAGAGGTGCAAATTTAGGCGTGCAAAGGCCTCTTGCCCCATGATTCTCTGAGTCAGTTTCTCCTGGGGTCATACAGATGCTCCCTTTCCGTTGCCTCCTCAATCCTCAGAGAAGGCCTCAGCATGAGTTTAGGAGGAGTGGCTGCTAGAGGAGGAGCAGCTAGGACTGAGTCACGCAGGAAGCTGAAGAGGGCAAGATAGCAGGCAGCATATAAAAGGGAGACGGCCCTGGAGTTCACCACAGCAGTAGCAGCAAGCAGAGGAGCAGGCTTCCAGAAGTCCAGCACTCCAGGTCCACCTGCCCAAGACAAGCCAGCTTTTGGGTGGCCCCGGAATGGGGGTCGTGTCCAGAGCAGCCGCGATCTTGGCCTGTTTGGCCTTAGCTTCTGCTGCCTCCGAGGGAGGTGAGTTGGGGTGGGGTCAGCACTCGGGAGGGGCCTGGCTCCTCACCGCAGGGTGATTTGGCCTCCCCTTTTCGAAGCTGTCCCAAGGGGCCTGGGGCACTGGAGCATTTGGGAGGGAGGTGGGAGAAGAAAGGCTTCCTAGAGATTGCTGCTGAGAAACTCAAAATCAGACTCGAGTAGACAACTAAGGAGAGAATGAGGGACCTCTGCCTAAGGAAGATGAGGTGAGAGGGCCCCTCCCCCTCTGTTCAAAACAGGTTTCTTGCCGAGGATTTAGCTCAGTGGTTCCACTGCCTGCTGTGCAAGCGCAAGGACCTGAGTTCGATCCCCAGTAACAAAAAAAAACAGGTTTCTTGAGCAGGGCATGAAGACACACCTGTAATCAGCACTCAGGAGGCTGAGGCAGGAGGATTGCCACAAGTTTGAGGCAAGCCTGGCCTACATAGTGAGTTCAAGGTCAAAATGAACTATATATAGTGAGACCCTGTCTCAGAAACCTAAAAAGATTAGTTTGCTGAGCCAGGGAGGCTCGACTGAGCTAGGGGTTAGAGGAAGAGCTGGGGAGGAGCCCATCCACACTCACCCTCCGGATCAGGTACCTGTCTGGGCCGGGGATTTAGCTCAGTGGTTCCAGCGCCTGCCTCGAAAGCAAAAGGTCCTGAGTTTGATCTCTGGTACCAAAAAAAAACAAAACCTACTCCTGACTTGTCCTTTCTCCCTCCCAGGCTTCGAGCCTGCAGGACAGAGGGAATTGAGGCCAGTGCATTTCACTCAGCGCTTTGAAGAAGGTAAGAGCCAGCCTGGCACATTCCTGTCATCTCAGCTACTCTGGAGGCTGAGGCAGGACAATCAAAAGTGTGAGGCCAGCCGGAGTAACTTACCTAGAACTTGTCTCAAAAATAAAGGGGGAGGGGCCGGGGATTTAGCTCAGTGGCACTGCACCTGCCTTGCAAGGGCAAGGTCCTGAGTTCAATTTCCAGTACTGGGAAAAAATAAATAAAATAAAGGGGGAAAAAGGCCTGGGGATGTAGCTCAGTGCTACGGTCCTTGCCTAATGTGTGAGGACCTGGGTTCCATCCCCAGTACCCCATGAGAGAGGGAAGATAAGAGTGTAGAGGAGCAAACTGGGAGTGGGAGTCCCAGGGGCTGCAGCTGCTCTCCTGTCTCTAGTGGGCTATGCAGCACCCCCAGCCCCACCCCGGACCAGGACCCGAGGCTTCCCCATGGGTCACCAGGACCAGGATGCTTCTCAGTACGACCCTCCCTTTGAGGGACAGGCGGAAGGTAAGGCCACCGCTGCTGCAGGTCCCTCCCCTCCAGTGCAGGAAGAGCTGCCCTTCCCCCAAGCGGAGCACCCTGGAGTGATCTGCACCTTTGTGTCCTCGCCCTGTCCTGCAGTGAACATGGCCCCTGGCCCCCAGGAAGCGATCCCCCTGCAAGAAGAGCTGCCCCCTCTTCGGCGCCCTGATGGAAAGAAAGGTGAGCGCGTGCTCATTCCCGCCTCCACCCGAGACTCGCTGACACTGTCTCATCTGCACCTTTGTGTCCTCACCCCTGCCCTCGTCTTCCAGTGGATGGCCCTGTCCCTCAGGAAGAGGTCTCCGTCCAGGAAGAGGTGGCCCCTCCCCGGCGCCCTACTGAATGGGAAGAAAGTAAGCAGCTCCTTCTCTTCTCCAGGCCCCTTCACCCAGTCGGTCAGTCGAACCCCAGAGGCAGAAAGACGGTGGCCCTGCCACTTCCTGGCTGTGCCACCTCTGAGGAGTTACTCACCTCTCCAAGCCTTAGTTCTTCATCTGTAAAACTGAAAGCCTAATACCTATTTGATGGCTATGTGATTAAATGATATGTAGACCTTGTTTTCATTTCCCCCTCTAGCGAGTTCCTCTTTACCTGAGGACTAGTTGGGTGCCTGTCGCCCACCCCAACACGATTTTTGCTTATGCTTCTCCTACCCCAGGGGGCTCACCCTTCACACACCAGGAGAAAATCGTCCGGGCCAGGCAGACGGAGGGTGAGTGACAGCACAGGTCCTTCCATCCCCTGCCCAGGTGCTCAGGTCCTGGGAGAGGCGCTGGGCACCTGGGCCTTGGGAAGCGGTGCAGGAGCAGGGATTTGGAAGGAACAGCCGGCTCCCAGGTGACACCTTTCTTTTTTTTTTTTGTACCGGGGATTGAACTCGGGTCCTTGCGCTTTCGCAGCAGGCGGCAAAACCACTGAGCTAAATCCCCAGCCCATAGGTGACCCCTTTCATGCTTGCATTCTCTTCCTTTCTAGTCAGTTATTCCAAGGGTAAGAACCACAGATTCATCTCTTACTGGTTTCCCCTATGTCCTAACCTTTTCTTCTCAACCCAGTTCCTTCAATCCTCCCTGCTTGTACAGCCTTGTAGACTCCTCCACATCCATACCTCACTCTGTTTTCCCCCTTCCAGAAAAGCCAGGTCCCCTCACTGGTCAGGGCCCTGTGGATCCTCAGTCCTGGAACTCAGCCCAGCACTGCCAACAAGGCCGATTCCGAGGGGGCTGGGGCTACCGGCTGGATGGCTTCCCCCCGGGCCGGCCTTCAGAAGCCAATCTGAAGCAGATCTGCCTCCCCAACCGGCAACACGTGGTGTACGGCCCTTGGAACCTGCCCCAGTCTGGCTACTCCCACCTCAGCCGCCAGGGAGAGACCCTCAATTTTCTGGAGACTGGCTATTCCCGATGCTGCCGCTGCCAGAGTGCCACACAGCGCCTGGAGTGTGCAAAACTTGTGGTAAGGGCTGGGATCCCGATGCCTGGGGCGGGGGACCCTCAGGTCCTTGTGTTGGCCCCGCCACGTGGCTCCAGCCTGTCAGGAGAACAGAGGACAGCTGCTGCTGCTGCTGTCTTACCTAGTGCCAGGGATCCTCTCCTGGACCCTGGAGGAAGGCAGGGATGTGGCCAGGGGGCTTCCAGCTGACCCACCCCTCTTGATCTAGTGGGAGGACTCAATGACCCGGTTCTGTGAGGCCGAGTTCTCGGTCAAGACCCGACCACACTTGTGCTGCAAGCGGCAGGGGGAGGCCCGGTTCTCCTGCTTCCAGGAGGGAGCTCCTCAGCCACACTACCAGCTCCCAGCCTGCCCCAGCCACCAGCCTGCTGTTTCCATGGGCCTGGAGGTGCCCTTTCCCCCTGGGCTGCCCACACTGGACAATGTCAAGAACATCTGCCATCTGAGACGCTTGCGAGCTGTGCCACGCAACCTCCCAGCCACTGACCCCATCCAAAGACAGCTGCACGCTCTGACGCAGCTGGAGGTCGAGTTCCAGCACTGCTGCCTCCAGGGGAACAACCACACCTGTACTCAGAAGGCCGTAAGTGGGCGCCCAGCCTGCCCATCTCCAACCTGAGTCCACTGATCCATCCGTCCACGTGCCTCCCTGCTGTGAGCGTGTCCACGTCCGTCTGGTTGTGACATTCCACCCGTCTGCCCGTCCGTCCGCGTGTCCATCATGAGCCTGTTCATCCTGAGCCTTCACACTACAGTCCTGGCCTGTCCCCGCATGACCCCATAACCACCATGCCAGCTCTGCCTCACCTGTCCCTCTCCACCTGCTGTTCTGGCGTGTCCTCGTGGCCAACTCCAAACTTCATCTGTGCTTCCTCCCGTCCACCTTCCCAAGCCCACACGTCCACGGCTGCCTCCTTGCCCTCAGCTCTTCGCCTTCCCTCTGCCCGAGGCTGGAGTGCTTCCTCTCAGGGCGGGGTGATAAGGGAAGCAGACGGTGAGGACTGAAGGGGCCAAGCAAGCAGGCTTCTGACTTCCCTCTCTTGCCACAGTGGGAGGACACCCTGGATGGCTACTGTGACCGGGAGCAGGCCATAAAGACCCACCAGCACTCATGTTGCCACTACCCACCCAGCCCCGCCCGTGATGAGTGCTTTGCCAGGCGGGCTCCCTTCCCCAACTATGACCGGGACATCTTGACCCTCGACCTCAGCCGTGTCACCCCCAACCTCATGGGCCATCTCTGTGGAAACCAAAAAGTTATCACCAAACAGTGAGTCTTGCCCGGTCTTCCCCAGACTCCTCCCTTCCCTGATGTCCTTAAGAGAGCAGTCATGGTCCCCTGTACCCTTCCGATGCCAGGGGATGTTCAAAGACCCTGACCCCTGCCTCTTTCACAACAACACAGTAAACAGATCCTTGGGCTGATCTGGAACATGACTGCCCGCTGCTGTGAGCTGCCATTTCCGGAGCAGGCCTGCTGTGCTGAGGAGGAGGTGAGATGGAGAAGGTTCCTCCGGTTCCCAAGGAGTGCAGGGGAGCTGGGGAGGGGGCTGGGACTGCCGGCTGCCCCTTCTCTGTAGTGCCTCCAGCCAGCCCCAGAAGGATCTATTTCCTTGGTTCCAGAAGTTTTCATTCCTGACCTGGCCTGCTCCCTACTCCCAAGTTCCAATTATGCCTTCTCTGGGTGTCAAGCTTCTGGCATTTCCAGATGTGCACATCTGTCAGTCACAAGGAATCCAGCTGTGAAGTCAGCGCTGCACTCTCTGGGATCCAGAGGGACAGCAGTAGCAGCTGATGGAAGGAGGATGCTGGGCAGCAGGGTATCAGTCCCCGACTTCTGACCCCCACCCCAACATCTCTGTTTTACTCTTCTCCATCAGAAATCAGCCTTCATTGAAGATCTCTGTGGTCCGAGACGGTACTTCTGGAGAGATTCTGCCTTCTGCTGTGACCTGAGGCCTGGGGATGAACAGACCAACTGCTTCAACATCAATTATCTGAGGAATGTGGCCCTAGTGGCTGGAGACACTGGGGAGGCCAGGGGAGAACAGGGCCCAACCCGGGGAGCAAATGTCAGCCCTGCCTTTGAGTCCAAGGAAGAATGAGTCACTGCAGAGCCTTGGAGGATCGACTGGGGAGCCCCACCCCAACCCACCCTGCTTGAACTTATTACAGTAAACACCTCCTGGATCTGCCGACCTCATTGTCTGTCACACACAAACACACCCTCCTGAGCCTTCGGATTTCCCTCAGTGAGGACCCAGGCCCAGGCCCTGCCCGTAGCCTGAAGACCATTCCCCCAGCTAAGCAGAGTACCTTCACCACTGCCATCCTGAACCTGTTCACATGTCAGGAGGAGTGCCGCCTTGGTGAAAAAATATATCTTTGATGAGCCCAAAAAATGCCACAGCCCAGAGTGATATTTCATTTCTTTTGCAGTCCTAGGGATCACACCTAGGGCCAAACAAATGCTAAGCACACGCTCTACGGCTGAGCTACATCCCCAGCCCAGCCTTTATTTTACTTTTATTTTTTTGAGACAGGGTCCTGCTATGTACCTGAGGCTGGCCTCAAACTCACCTCGATCCTCCTGCCTCAGCCTCTGAGCCCTGGGGTTACAGGCCTGCCTACCACGCCTGGTGCCAACCCTCCTTTTAAGATCTTCCCTTTAGATCCTCGGAGCTCATGCACTGAGCCACTCAGCATCCATTTCTTGACCCCGTCTATGCATAGTGTGCAAGGTTTAGGGGTTACGTGTCTTAAAAACACATGACCCTGCCCTGAAGTTAGTCACGGTCCACGAGCCGTGACAAGTGTGATGTGATCCGTGGTGTGGTATGGGGTGGCTCAGATGCCAGCATGCCCTGAGCAGGACAGGACCCGGCAGGGACGCACTGAGCAGGGACGCACAGAGCGAGGCCTTCAGGGCATGGTCCGAGCTGCTCAGGGGAGGGGCCAGGGAGCTGGCCCGCAGCACAGCTGGAAGGGCCCCGGTCTTTCCGTCGGGTGTGGCTGGTGCTAGGCGGACTCGGGCGGGTTCAAGCCGAGGATGTGCCTCAGTGTGCTGCTCAGAGCGTCTGTCGGCAGCCAGCCCCCACCCGTGACCAGGGAGGGGGACCAGAGCCGGAGGGCGGCGGGGACAGGGGCGCTCAAGCCCTGCGAAGCCGCCCTGGGGACCTGGAGCCTCAAGACGGGGCCGGCAGAAAAGGAGCGAAGGCTCGGCTGGAGGGGCCGTGACCCCCCTCTAGCCCGCCTTTGCAGAAAGAGACTCCTGGCCCTAAATCCAGGGAAGAGGGCGAACCCAGCCAAGGCCGAGCTGAGCCTCAGCAGTCCCAAACCCACGCCCGCCGCTACTTGCTCCTCCCGCCACGGCCTTCCGGTTGCCAAGCAGCTTATTAGCAGAGCCTCATCGGCTGTCCTCCCCGCCTGTCCGTCAGCACGCGGGGCCCATGAGACTGCAAAAGTAGCGCCGGACCCGCCTCACGCCGTCAGCCCCGCCCACGCGCCGTGGGCGGCTCGGCGTCACGAGCTGCAGCCCTGGGCTCCTCTGCGGTCGACCCGCGCGCGGCGGGAGCGGCACGGCTTTCCCGGCCCGAGTACCGGCAGACCGGGCGCCTGGGTTTAGAGGGCTGATTTGAGGGACTACCGCTGCCCGGAGTTGGCCGAGGGCTGAGGGGGAGGAGGAATCAGGCGGGTGCCCTCTGTCCCCACCTTGGCGGGTCAGGTCTACCGGGCAGGGAGAGGGAGCCCGCAGCGTTGGCGAGCAGGAATAAGACAGTGTGATCCGAGGCGGCGCACGCCTGTGGTCCCAGCGCGCCGGAGGCTGAAGCAGGACGATGGCGGCGAGGAGCAAGGCCAGCCTGGGCCGCATAGCTAGACTCTGTGTCAGCAAACTACAGTAAATAAATAAATAACGAAAGAGCTGGTGATGTGGTTCAGGGTGAAGACCCTAGGTTCAATCCCCAGTGTTGGGGGGGGGCGGGGATTGACAGACCCTGTTTGCTAGTGGAAATGTCTAGGATGATTCCCGAGTTTGAGGCTTGGGTGACTAAGGTAGGTGTTGTCTCCCCAGATTCGTGTGTTTACATCCTAACCCCCAGTGTGACATTAGGAGAGGGGGATGAGAGTGGAGCCTCAAGAATAGGAACCGTGCTGTTATAAAGGTGACCCCAAACTGAGCATGCTGGCGCATGCCTGCAATTCCAGCTGGTTGGCTGAGGCAGGAGGATTGCAAGTTCCAGGGCAGCTTGGGCAACTTAGAACTGCTCTCAAATAAAAATGTAAGAAAGGGCTGGGGGTAGCTCAGGGGTAGACAGCACCAGCCTAGCGGGTCAGAGGCCCTGGCTTCAATCCCTAGTAAACACACACACAAAAGACTGTTCCACCCTTAAAATGAGTTGGTATGATTACTTCCCCTCTGAGCTGGTACAAGTTTGACTTTATTTCTTCCAGGGGCCTGGAATGTACTTTCACGTATTTAACTGGCATACCATGTTGGGTTTTTTGTTTTTGTTTTGTTTTGTTTGAGATAGGATCTCACTGTGTATTTCAGGCTGGCCTTGAATTCACTATGTAGCCTGGGCTGGCCTGGAACTTGCAGCAATCCTCCTGCCTCAGCCTGCCCAACCTGGAAAACGATTTCTGAGCAAAAAAGGTTTTTCCTGCAGTTAGCTGCCCTAACTAAAGAACCGACCCCAGCTCATACCCCCTCCCACACCTAACACACGTCCTTCATTGTCCTTTGTTCTCAGGAAGTGTCTGTATCCAGTGTACTTTTCTATCAAATCATGTAAACTAAATGTGACTTCCTCAACTTTGGACTGATGATAGATGCTTTGCTTCTGTATCCCCAGCCCCTTCCCTTAACCCATATAAACCCTGTTCACTGGCAGCTCCGGACTGATCGCTTTGTAGAGAAATCCCCTCCATCGGTGTAATAAACTTCCCTCCAACCTCGGGGTGGGGTGGGTTCTTGATTCTTCTTGGCCTGAACCTCCCTATACCGCTAAGAGCTGCACACTGGGGACTGTGATCTGGCGACATCCGAAGTGCTGGGGCTACAGGCGTGTACGGCCACGTGGCCCTCTTGGTTGCTTTTTAGGATCTGTAGTGGCATAGAAACGTCCTGTTTTTCATTCCTGATAGAGTTCATTGGGACCTTCTTACCTTTTTTGTCATCTCACAAAAGGTTTATCAGTTTCATTAGTCCTCTCAAAGTACCTGTTTTATTTTTATTATACTGTTTTGAGGTTTTTTTGGGTTTTTTGGTACTAGGGATCGAACTCAGGACCTTGCGCTTGCAAGGCACGCACCTGAACCACTGAGCTAAATCCCCAGCCCATTATTATACTGTTTTTAATTATCTTATTTTCTTCATTCTAATTTCATCATGTTTAATTTCTATTATTATTATTATTATTAATTTTGCTTGTTTTGTTTTTGCAATGCTGGAGATTCAAGCCAGGGACTTGTACATGCCAAGCTAAGCAAGTGCTCTGCCACTGAGTCATACTGTACTTTTCGGGGTAGGGGGTCAGGTACCAGGGATCAAACTCAGAACCTTGCGCTTGTGAGGCAGGCGACAGCACCACTGAGCTAAATCCCCGGCTCATACTGTACTTTTTTCTACACTTTTTTTTTTTTTGGTGTTGGGGATCGAACTCAGATCCTTCTGCTTGCGCAGCAGGCAGCGAAACCACTGAGCTAAATCCCCAGCCCCCTTTTTTCTACTTTTTGTTTCACTTTCTACTGTTTTTTGTTTTGTTAGTTTGGTTTGGGTTTTGAAGATAATAACTGTTTTTGTTTTTTGGTGGTACTGGGGATTGAACCCAGGCCCTTCACACTGAGCTACATCCCCAGCCCTTTTTCTGTTTTTTTATTTTGAAACAGGGTCTTCCCAAAATGCTAAATTCCATAGGCCAGGCTTGAATTTACTATCCTTCTGCCTCAGCCTTCCAGAGTGCTGACATTGCAGATGTGTGCTGCCCATGAGTGCGTGTGCGCGTGCGTGCGAGTGTTTTGAGACAGAGCTTTGCAGTACAGCCCAGACTGCCCTGGAACTTATGATCCTCCTGCCTCAGTCTTCCAAGTGCTGAGATTACAGGTGTGTGCCCAGCCATTTTCTTTCTTTTTTAAAATAATACCTTCATTGAGAATTCACTTAACATGTAACTCCCACTTAGAGTATGTGACTAAATTGTTTTTCGTGCATTCACAAGAGTTGTGCGATCAATGTTAGACCATGTTCGTCTGCACAAAGAGACTGGTCCCTTCGTGGGTGGCCATCTTCCCCCATCCACATGCCACTCCCCTTAGCTGGTAGTCACCAAGCCACTTCCTGTCTATAGATCTGTCTGTTCTGGACCTTTTATAGAAATGAAATCACCCCGTATGTGGCCTTTGGTGTCTGCTTTCTCTCATCAGTTCATATTTTCAGAGTTCTTTCATGCTGAACATTTATCAGTCCTCCGTTCCTCTTTAGGGTAAATAATAATCCGTTATAAAGATAGAGCACACTTTGTTGATCCGTTCATCAGCTCATAGGCATTTGGGTTGCTTCCACTTTTTGACTAGTTTTTTAAATTTTATGTTGTTTTAACTGGGATTTGAACCCAGGTCCTTTGCACTGAGCTGCATCCCCAGCCCTATTTTACATTCGTTCACAGTAGCAGACATGGGGATTCTGATTTATCTACATCCTTGTCAACAGTTCCCTTTTCTCGGCAGCCATCCTAGTGGGTGTGAAGTGACACATCCCTGTGCTTTGACTTGCATTTCTCTTCTGGGGAAGGATAAGCACTCTTCCGCTCTCTTATTAATGTCTTTTTTTCCTCTTTTGTGTTTTGTGGCCCTTGGGATTGGACTGAGAGCCTCGTGCATGCTAAACACACATCCCCACCCCTCTGTTGCAGTTCATGATTTTGGTTATTACAACTTTCAGATCCAGGGCTGGGCATTTAGCTCAGTGGTTCCACCACCTGCTGTGCAAGCGCAAGGACCCAAGTTCAATCCCCAGTACCAGGAAAAAAAAAACCAAAAAACTTTCAGATCCAGAATTTACTTCTTTTATTTTATTTTTATTGTTTTTCTCAGTGCTGGAGATTGAACACAGGGCCTTGTGCATCCTGGGCAAGCATTCTTCCATGGCCCCACAATTTATATGTTTTTCTGTTTAAATTCACTATTTGTATTATTTACTCATTTATTTATTTCAGGTTCTGGGAATTGAACCCAGGGACTCAAATGTGCTAAGCATGAACTCTCCCACAGAACTACACCCTCAGTCCCTTTATCGTTTTTTACAAATTTCTTGTTCCCAACTAATTTTCCAGACTTAGCTTTTAGTCTTTGGACATAATAAGCATGCTTGTTCTGTAATCTGTGCTGATTGTTTCAGTATCTGGAGACCTTGTGAGTCTCTTTCGATCTGTTGTCTCCGTTGTTCTTGTGCTGTCTTATATCCTTGAGTGACTTTTGTGTGCTGGGCACTGAGTTTTCTTTGTGTGTTTTTGTGGTGCTGGTGAAACTCAGGCCCTTACAAATGCTGGGCAGGCGAGGGCTCCACCACGGAGCTACACGCCCAGCCATAGACATTGTTTTTGGAAAATTATTTATAGAAATTCTCTAGGCCTAGACAATACTGTGTTCCTCTAAGGAGAACTTTTCATTTTTAGACAACTGAAGACAGCAATCAGGAGTTGCCTTGGGTCAAGCTCGGGCCGGGGCTCCCGTGGTCACTCTGTACCTGGCAGGCAGCCTTGGTGGCACATCCAGTGCTGAGCGGTTTTCACGGGGTCCTAGGCTCTCCAGCACCCTTCACCCACTGGGCCCAGTGCAGCTCAGCGTCTTCCAGACCAACAAACCCCAGGTCTGTGCAGTCTTCGGGGACGGCTTTGCTGCCCTACCTCCCTTTCCCATCCTCTTCCACACTCGGTGTGGAAATTTAGTAATATTTGCTAGTTCTAGTTGTTGTGGCGCAGGTCTGTAATCTCAGCACTCAGGAGGCTGAGGGAGGAGGAGTACCTTGAGTCTGAGGCCAACCTGGGCTACATAACAGAATTCAGGGCCAGCCTGAACTACACAGCAAGACCCTGCCTCCAAAAAAAAGAAAAAAAAGAACAAAAGAAAAAAAATTTGAGACAGGATCTCAAAATTGTGATCCTCCAAGCTCGGTGTCATGAGTAGCAGGGATTCTAGGCTGTGGTTATCACGTCCAGCTGTCTTCTTTCTGCGTGAGGGTGATGTAAGGGAGCGAGTCACACTTGAATCTGTGGCAGCTATCTTTTGCCTGAAGGAAAAGCCAAGAAAATTGCAAGGCAGGCACAGTGCCACTGAGCTGAATCCCCGGCCCTTATATTTATTATTATTATCATCATCATCATTATTATTATTTATTTATTTACCTTTTGGTGGACTGAACCCAGGGCCTTCTCACTAAGATACATCCCCATACCTTTTTGTGTTTTGTTGTGTTTGAGACAGGGTCTTGCTACTTTATTTCAGGCTGGCCTTGAACTCGCTATATACCTCAGGCTGGCCTCAAACTTGTGGTGATCCTCCTGCCTCAGCCTCACAAGTGCTGGGATTACAGTCATGCGCCACTGCACCTGGCTGACTTGTGGCTCTTGGTGTTGTTGAGCCACTTAATGACCTTGGGGCCCTTTGGTTTGGGGCTTTGGGAGGAAACAGGAGACCCATATGCTTTTTCTGTTAGGCAGGTTTTCTGTCTTTGTGTGCCTTAAGCATTCCTGACTGACATCAGTTTAAGTGTCATTTTCTCCGGGAGACACTGCTGCAAGCCCGGGTTGGAATACTCTAGATTGCTCTCTACTGTCCTTACTGGCAAGCACCCTCTCAGAATGGTACCTTTTGCTGAGTGACAGCCCCTAGAGCTTAGCCCAGCACCATTCACCACAGCCTCTGTATACATCTGTATGGACAAAGAAAGCAGAGGGCCTGGCCGGGGCAGGCATGGGGTGCACACCTGAAATCCTGGTACATGGGAGCCTGAGGCGGGAGGATCATAAGTTCCAGCTCAGTCTGGGCATTTTAGTGACTTAGTAAGACACTATCTCAAAAAATAAAAGAGGGATGGGGCTATATTTCAGCTGGAAGGTCCTGGGTTCAATCCCCAGTACTGGAAATCAATCAATCATGGCGGGGATGCGAATGAAAATGTGTGCAGCTGTTTTTCATCTACCACGGGGGAACTTGGAAAGCTTCAGGAGGCACGAAGTAGGGTTTGGCGTGGTCGCTCTGGGTGCGGGGTGGAGCGAGTCCCTGCTGGAGTAGGAGCTGCCCCGCCTGGGACAGAAATCGTGACGGGATCCTGAGTCCCCAGAGCCGAGCTGTGGTGTGGGAGGCGCTGACGATGCCCTCGGCGCAAAGAGGGAGCCGGGCGGCTGCTTGCTGCTCTCTTCTTGACAAGTGACCGTGGAACTGTTTCCATCGTCTCAGTAAATGGAACAGCTGCACCCCAAAGGTTCCCCCTTGGCTCCAAGGAGAGGTCAGCACAAGCCAGGCCTCGCCCCCAGTGAGGCCCACGGAAGGGTTTGGGGACCCTGTGGGCTGCGCGTGCGCATTTTTCCAGAGAGCGTCTCTAGCTCCCTCCGATTGTCAAGGGGTCTGAGATCCAGAAAGGCAAGAACAGCTGGTGGGGTCGCTCCTAGCCATGGGCCACCGTGCACATCACTGCTGTGGACCCGGGTTTGGCACATCCCTGCTTAGTGACAGGAGTGTGGCAGGCAGGCAGGCAGGTGCAGAAGCCCTTGGGATGTTTTTTAGTTTCTTTGATTTGTTTTTGGTTTGTTTTGGTTTTTTGAGACAGGATCTCACTATGTAGCCCAGCCTGGCCTGGAACTCACAATGATCCCCCTGCCTCAGCCCCCTGAGTGCTGGGTTCACCGGTGTGCACCACCACATCCGGCTTATTTTTATTTTTAAAATATTTTTAGTCTTGGCACTTGGGAGACTGAGGGAGGCGGATCACCACATGTTCAAGGCCAGCCTCTGCTACATGGAAAGGCTCTGTCTCCCCTAAAAATCTATATATTTTTTTCTTTATTTTTAATTTTGAGACAGGGTCTCATTAACTCACAAGCTGCCTAGGCTGGGCTCGAATTTATGATCCCAAAGTGCTGCGATGACAGGCATGTGCCACCACATCCAGCTAATGGCTGGTTTTTATTATGACTAATAGTTATGCATCAAGACACTGACTTTTTTTAAATTAAGAGACCGAGTTTTCCTATGTTGTCCCAGCTGGCTTCAAACTCCTGGGCTCAAGCAATCCCCCAGCCTCAGCCTCCCACGGAGCTGGAGCCACAGGCAAACGCCACCACTCTCAGCCGAAGACTGCATTTTCCCCAGTGGTTGGGACAGAGCCTAGGGTCTTGCACGCAAGCCAGGCGCCCCGCCCCACCGCGGGCCTACACCCCAGTGCAGCAGTCCTCTGGTTAGCAGGCAGCTTTCCGAGGCACAGCTGCTGCGCATTCTGTGCAAAGCCCAGAGTCCAAGCACGTCTCCCCTCCAACACTTACCACACGATCAGGGCCAGTTCCTTAACCCCCTGTGCCTCACTTTCCTCGTCTGTCAGATGGAGACAGCAACAGTAGTTCCTGCACAGGACTGTTGCGGGGTGACTCAGGCTGACTCAGGCTCACTCAGCGCTTCGGTGTCACTGCTGTGGCCCAGCCTTCTCCCCAGGGTTCCCACAGTCCCCTTCGCACGAGGCTCCTGCATGTGTCCTGTGTCACCCGCAGCTCTGCAGAAGAACTGAGATTAAAGAAAGAAAGTAGGGGCCGGGGATTTAGCTCAGTGGTTTCACCGACTGCTGCACAACCACAAGGACCCAAGTTCGATCCCCGGTACCAAAAAAAAAAAAAAGAAAGAAAGTGACTAAAGCTGGCAGTGCATTCATCACGGTGTCCTTCCCTTTCCTCTTCCCAGTCTCTGTCTATAGAAATGGGGTCCCACTCTGCCCACAAAGCCTCCGGAGCCCTTCATCAGAACCCCAGTTCTGAGTTAGACATTCAGCACCGAGTGAGGCCTTGCAGGGCTGGCCCGGCCCAGGGCTGTTCTCCCACCGCCCCTCACAGGTCCCTGAGCACCGGGTCTGTAGGGAGCTCAGAGCAGAGCGGCAGAGACACCCCGGCTCTGCAGTGCCAGGCACCCCACAGTTAAGGGAAGGGGGAACCCTGGGTTCTATCTGCAGCATGAAAGAGAGGCACAGGGACAGGGACGGGGAGACCCCCAGTCTGCTCTGTAACTAAGCACATGAACATGGCCAGGCCACACACAACAATAGGGCCCTCAGCTGGGCATGATGGGACCTGCCTTGAACTCGCAGCCCTGGAGGCTGAGTCAAGAGGATCAGTTTGAGGTAGGAAAGAAGAAAAAAAGAAAAGAGAGAGAGACAAGGCAATAGGGATTTTTAAATTGTACTTTTAAGAAAAACTCCAGCTTCAGGACAGAAAAAGTTAGACTCAAGGCTTTTTTCCTTTGAGGAAACTCACTCAAAAAATTTTCTAAAGGTCTTGAAGACACGGTAAGCCTGTAAGCCCCGGGTATGGACCTGTCCTTTTCACTGTAAATCTCACTTCTTCCACCCCCGAGGTGGCAGCAGTAAGAGTAGGCAGCAGATCTGACTTTGGAAGCATGTGGATGGCTCGCCTCTGACGCAGTTGCTGAACGGGGACCCTGGCAGGAGCACACGTCCCGGGTCTTCTGTCTCGAAGACCCCTGGGGCCCAGAAATACACGTAGCTCCGCCTCCAGTGCGCCTCTCTCTGCCCCTGCCTCTCCACCTCTCTCTCGGCCTCTGTCTCTCTCTCCGCCTGCCTGTCTTGTCTGTGTCTGCCTCCCTCCTCCCTCCCTCCCTCCCTCCCTCCCTCTCTCTCTCTCAGGGCTTTTTGTTTTTGCCTGATAGAACCATTCCCGTGCCTCTTACTGACGAGTCCTGAAAATCCTTTTTCTGCCCCTCAATTCAGGGCAACACTTTTTGGGGTTTTTTGGGGGGGGTGGTATCAGGGATCTAACTCAGGTCCTTGTGCTTATGAGGCAGGCGGCGGAACCACTGAGCCGGAATCCCCGGCCCCTAGCACAACACTGTTTAGGGTCACTCTCTCTCTGCTTCCTGACCTCCTCCGACCCAGTCTGGGGACAGCGTGAGCCCAGAAGTTGGAGACTGTTTTGTGCAACATAATGAGTCTGTCTAAGAACTCTGGTAGAGCGTGTGCCGGTTGGAGGCCTTTTGGTTTGATCCCTGGCACAAAAGACAGCAACAAAAATACCACCCTGGTGCACGACCTGCAGCCCCCTGCCGGGGACACCAGACTCTTGTCTTCAGTAAACAGGAAGTCGGGCTGGGAGGCCAGGCTGCCGAGGGCTGGGAGGCCAGGCTGCCGAGGCCTGGGTCAGTCGGCAAGCTGAGCGATAACCTCTGTGACAATCACCCCAAATGGCCAGAGCTGGATTAATACTGTGGGGTCCCGGCTTGCAGCTTGGGGCCAAGCAAAGAAGCTGGTTGCATAGGTCGCTGCCCCATAGGCTGGCGGAGCCCCCCAGAGCCTCCCCTGGTCTGTCACAAAGCCGTCAGGGTACCGGAGCCTCTGCCTGCTCCTACATGTCTGAGACTTGGGCTCCTCGCTCCCCGCTCCCGGGCCGGGCCAGCCTGCAGGCACAGCAAGCGGCTCCCAGGGCCAAAGGCAACGCAGAGGCTTCATCCTGGCCGGATGCGAGCAGGGCCAGGCCTCAAGGGAAATAAAGGCTCACAGGACCTGCACCCGAGCCGCCAGGACTGTGGGAGAAGAGAGGTGCCCCGGCCCAGCCCCGCCTGGGTGAGATGTGGCTGGCCAGGTCCCTGACATGAAGAGGAACTGTGGTGTCTAAAACAGCAAGGCGACTTCAGAAGTGGCAAATGCCCCAGGGGAGAACAAGTAGATAAAATAAACTAGGTCTGTGCTTGGAGAGAAAGATGCTAGGGAAGGGGTATTGTGGACCACATCCCAGCAATGGTGTTTGCACTGACACCTGAGTGGCCAGAAGTGGGCAGCAAGGTGACTGTCACAGGAACCATTGTTCAGGCAAGGAAGAGTGAAGCAAAGGCCCTGAGGTGGGATGTATTTCAGAAGATCCACAAAGAGCAGAATGGGCAGCATGGCTGGTGCCAGGTGAGCAAGGGTGGCGGTGATAGGAGGACTAGGCCAGACCACCTCTGAGGGGCCACTAGGTCACAGCAGGAGTTCAGCTGGTGCTATGGCACGTGTCTAAAGCCCCAGCTACTTGGGACGCTGAGCCAGGAGGATGCGATCATTTGAGCCCAGGAGTTTAGGGTCACAGAGCAAGACCCTGCCTCAAAATAAAAACAAAAAACCCCAAACACCAGGTGTGGTGGTGCACACAACAGTAATCCTAGCACTCTGGAGGCTGAGACAAGAGGATCACCATGAGTTCAAGGCCATCCTGGGCTACATAGTGAGACCATGTCTCAAAAAGACAAAAAACAAAAACAAAGATGGTGTACCTCAGTGGTAGAGCACTTGCCTAGCATGCAAGAGGCCCTGGATTTGACCTCCCACAGCACAAAGGAAGAATTTAGGGGGCCGGGGATTTAGGTCAGTGGTTCCCCCACCTGCCTCGCAAGCTCAAGGACCGGAGTTTGATCCCTGGTACAAAAAAAAAAAAGAATTTAGGTTTTATTTTACTATTATTATTGTTTGTACTGGAAGTTAAACACAGGCCTTTGCAACAAGCTACATTCCCAACCTTTAAAATAAATTTGTTTTGTTTTGGTGCTTGGTTTTTTCAGACAAGATCTCACTATATAGTTCAGCCTGGCCTTGAACTCACTGTGTAGTCCAGGCTGGCCTCAAACTTATGGTGATCCTCCTGCCTCAGCCTCCTGAGTGCTGGGATTACAGGCCACCATGCCCAGCTATTTTTTTTTTTATTTTTAAAGCAGGCTCTCACTAAATTGCTAAATTGCTCAGACTGGGTTTAAACTTGTCATCCTCCTGCTTCAGCGTCCCAGAGTGCTGGGATTACAGGTGTGTACCACCATGCCTGGCTTCTTTTATTCTAAATATAATAGGCAGCTATTGAGAGAAGGCATGGAATGACTGGCCTGCTTTGGTCATTCTGTCAAAGCCTTAGAGGTTCTAATTTGTTGGGGTCTTGTGAAGGTCCCAGAAATTAAGGGAGATGGTGGGGTGGGGGTGGCATTAAGGACGCAGAGTCAAGATCAGATTCAGCTGCTCTAAGTCACAAGAGTCCCTCCTGAGCAGGGCACAGTGGGCCCCAGGGTGTGTGGAAACAATTGTACACTGTCCTCATGTGTGCCCTATTTTAGGAAGAGAACTCAGAGCTTTTCTCAGCCCCCAGAGAAGTCAAAAAGAGACAGCGGGGGGAGAGAACTGACAGGGGAGCTTGCACATGCACAGCTCGCTGAGCACAGACTCGGGACCTGGCGGCAGAGGAAGGAAGAAGGAGGCTGAGGGAGGACAGAGACCCCCTTCATCCTGTATTGCGTGCGTGTGTTACCTGCCTTTAAACCGGACTAGACAAGGGTGCTGGGCGGGGAGCGAGGGTCCCATGGGGAACTCTCCTTCACCAGCTTCTTGATCAGAGTGGGACAGGGGCAAACCTGCCACTGGGTCCTGACTTGGGCGGCTGCTCCAAGGCCCTTGCGCTACTGGACACCTTCACCTCAGCCGTGTGGACTTCGAGGCCCTGGGAAGGATCCCCTAGACACAGATGGGCCCCCCACCACTGTTTGTGTCCTTCTGGAGATTTGAATTCAGGGTCTTCATCCTCGGGCCTTTTGATATTTGAATTTTGCGAGAGTTTACTAAGTCAGTACTCTGCCCAGGCTGGGCTCGAAATTGTTATCCTCCCCGCTCTGTCCCAGAGTGCTGGGTTATGGGTGTGGGCACCATGCCCTGTTCACAGATGCCCTTTGCTGGGTCACTGAAGCCATAGCTCTGCGCCTTCCTGGAGAGACCTGGGGCCCCGAGCACGGCAGCCTCTGAGCTCAGCCAGGAGCTCTTCACCTAGACCCGAACCCGCCTCTTGGCTGCTGCTATGCAGATCTGTCCCAGCGGCCTTGTGTGTCACTTTGCTGCCAGGAAAGGCTCTGCCCTGTCTGTGCCTGGCCTCCCAGCAGGTGGAGGCCGGGTTGGGAATGTGCTCCTAATCTCTCCGAAATCCCGGCTTGGACCTGCTTGGCCTCCCCACAAGCAGGCTCTGGGTGGCCTGCGGGCTGCATCTGCTCTCGGCCGTCAGCCACTCCAGGGTCAGATCCCAGTAATCTGGGCTTCGAGCCTGGGCGGGGCAGAGTCAGTGGCTGATGACTGGGGCCCTGGCCCAGAGCGGGGTGGAGCAGGACGGCTAGAGGTCAGGTGGGCTGAGAGCCGCTCTCTGGCTGCCCACCATTCCGAGGTGCCTCCCCAGCCTTCCAGCAGCCTCCAGTGGGAGGTGAGAGCGCTTCAGCGTCAAACTGTCCAACTGTTACATTAAATGACAATGTTGGCCGCTGTTAGGGGGCTTAGCGCAGCCAGGGTCTCTTCAGGAGCGGGTTTTATGTGCCTGGGTCAGTTAAGCACACAGGCAAGAGTGGCACACAAAGGGACCCTGAATGGGTCCTATTCATACTCAGCAACAGGGAACAAGGTCTGCATGCGACAGCTTGTCCTGCCCAGTTCTTTCGATGTGTAGAGTGCACACCAGAGCGCTGAGAAGCCCTGACAGGTGGCCCGGGTGTCCACTACCACTGTCTGAAGCCTGGAGCAGCCCAAGACCTCCCGATCACCTCAAGGGACAAGGGTATGGCCTGCACCCCCTCAAGGCCCTTCCTGCCCTGGAAGGCTGGAGGTCACTCTGAGGACAGATGTCACCCCCCAGCTGGGATGCTGGTTATGGGTTAAAACCATGGCAGAAAAAAAAAAAACACACCAAAAAAAACCCATGGCAGAACCCGGGTGTGGTGGCACACACCTGTGATGCCAGCACTCAGGAGGCTGAGGCAGGAGGATCACTGTAAGTTTGAGGCCAGCCTGGGCTACATAGTGAGTTCAGTGAGACCCTGTCTCAAAAAAAATTTTTTTTTCAATCCTTCGTTTGCATGTGGGCATAGCCAATCAAAAGTCACGGTTCCCAATCCTTTACTTACATCTGGTGGGAAATCGAGCAAGTTTTTCCACTGGACAGTTATTACCTGACATGGTGCCCAGTGTTTTGGAAAGGACAAATGTCCCAATGACTGATTTGAGTGAGAGAGAAGCAAACCTGGAAGTTGTGGATCCGAATGACTGCTTTGCCTTCTCCTTAGGGCTGCTGTGAGCCTGCTCGCTGTCCTCCTCTTGCCTTGTACAGCCTGCCTTTTTTGCCTTCAGTAAATGCACATCTTTGCTACCTTCTCTATGTGTCTTGTCTAATTATTTGTTCAGAACATGGCAAGAAGCCCCATGGGAACCTCCATCCAGTGACAGTACTAGCCAGGCATGGTGGCACACACCCCAGCATTCTGGGAGGCTGAGGCAGGAGATCGCAGGTTCAAGCCCTGAGCACCTCTGCACTGGGCCCAAAGATCCCAGTACTGCAAAAAATAAATTAAATAAAAAACAACCGGGCCGGGGATTTAGCTCAGTAGTTCCACCCCCTGCCTCGAAAGCACAAGGACCTGAGTTTGATCCTCGGTACCAAAAAAAGCCCCCAAAAAACAAACACCTGTGGGGTTGTGGGCTCTGTAGTCTTTGCCCCCCCAAACTGGGGATCAAACTCAGGACCTTGTGCTTAGCAGGTGCGGTGCGGTTGAGCTAAGTCCCAGCCCTTTTCGTGTGGGTTTGTTTTTGGTTTTTTTTGGTACCGGAGATCGAACTCGGGTCCTTGCACTTGCGTAGCAGGTGGCAAAACCCCTGAGCTAAATCCCCGGCCCCACAGCCCTTTTTGGCTGTGGTATTACTCTGACTCTCTGCTAGGGGTGATTCCCAGGGCAAGGCCTGAAGTGGGACAGCAGTAGGGGTCACTGGGCATAAGTGCTTGCAAAACACAAGGGCCACGGACACCTCTGTGTCCAGGGCGCCCGCCTGTGGTTCAGGCTCTTCCCAGGCCGGAGGGAGAACAGTGAGGACGAAGCAGCGTTCAGTGGCTGGGGTCTGTGGTCCGTGTGTGGGAATCAGTGCGATCCCCTACCAAGGCCACACACAGGCAAGCGTGGCCTGCGGGGCGAAGATGTGGAGAGGATGAGGCCAAAGGGGGGCCCAAAGTCAGCCGAGTAAACCTGGAGTGTGGGGCAGGAGGCTTGGAGAAGGCCACCAGGGCGGGGAGGAGCTGAGCAGGCTCGCTTCTCAGCCCCAGGCGCGCAGGGGTCGCCAGAGGAGCCTGCGCCTGTGGTGAGAGGGCCAGCAAGGTCTCCTCCTGCCTCAGCCTCCTCGGACTACACAGAAAGCCCCAGCTCTGGTTTCTGGCTTCAGGTCTGCCACACACCAGCATCCTTGCCCCTGCTCTGGAAGGAGATGCTGGGCGCATGCTCCCGCTCTTCCTCCCACCTTGGCTGCTCTAGGAACCTCCTCAGCCCCTAATTAGGCATCACCCTGAGTCTGTGTCCTGGGCTTGCTCGGGCCACGGCCCAGAGGCCACTGCTAAGCGAAGCTGAAGATTCCTGCGCCGGCGGCTGCAGCTACCATCTTAACACACATTCTGGACGGCCAGGCCCTGCTGCAACCATGACATACGAGGCCCCTGCTCTGAGGGATTCCTGACCTGGGGATGGAGAGCTGAGAGCCCCAAGTCACATGTGCCGGGTTGCAGCTCCAAGGGACGGGTCCAGCCGGCCGCGCAGGCTTCCGGAAAGAGGGAGCTTTGCGCCCCGGAGGACTGAGCAGGAGGTGAGGGATGGGAGGGAGAGGGGGCTCCATGGGCAAATGTTGCAGCTCTGCACTGATCAGTGCCATCATCCAAGGAGGGAGGAGCTTGGGCTGGGCCCGGATTGAGGCACTGACTGAGGGCTGTGGGCTGAAGGCTGGGGCTGCCATCCCTGACAGTGGGAGTCTGACCACCTTCCCTCGGGACCCACGATGGGTTATGATCTTTCCCTGAGCAGTAATTTCCTTCCCTTCTTTTCTTTTCTTTTCTCTTCCTTTTCTTTCTTCCTTGCTTTCTTTCTGAGACATTGTACTGAGGACTGAGCCCTTGCCTTTGTTTTGAACTGCATTCTTGGATCTTTTTTATTTTTAATTTTCTTTATTTTTTTTTTTGTACCGGGAATCGAACTCAGGTCCTTGCACTTGCAGAGCAGGCGGTGGAACCACTGACCTAAATCCCCAGCCCCTTTATTTTTAATTTTGAGGCAGATTCTTGCTAAGTCACTGAACTGCCCAGGCTGATCTTCCTGCTCTGCCTGCAGACTGCTGGGAGTACAGGTGTGTGTCACCATGCCCACTGAGCTGTAATTTCTTCTTCCTTTTATTTCTGTAGCTGTAATTTCTTTACTTGTAAAATGAAGGGCCTGAGCAAGATGATATCTAAAGTCCTTTATTATTCTAGAATAAGACCAGAAAACAGTGAAGACGACTTTAGGATTTTGAAGAAAGTTTCCAACAACATGGGGTGAGAAGAAGCTGGGAGAGGCAGCAGGTTAAGGAAAGAGACTTTAGTTTCAGGTAAATGAATGGACCTCTTGTGACCCTTCTTACCCAGGCTTCTGGTCACCACTCTCACAGGCTGACCTATTATTATTGTTGTCATTGCTGTTATTATAACTATTTATTTATTTTGCAATACTAGAGATTGAACCCAGGGCCTTCACACTGAGCTCTAGCCCCCACCCCTGAAAATTTGTTTGTTTGTTTTAAATTTTGAAACAGGAGCTCCCTATGTTGCCCAGGCTGGGTTTAAACTTGCAATCCTCCTGCCTCAGCCTCCCAGAGTGCTTGGATTTCAGACAGGCACCACCTCGCCCAGCTAGGCTGACCTGTTCTTAGTGTAGCACAAGGCACTTGCTGCTTCTCTCTTCCCTGATTGCAACCCAGGCTATGAGGCCAAGCTTGGAAGAGGAGCTGGCCTTTGCCCCAGGAGAGCCCCTCCGCCTCTGTCCTGAGAAAACTCCTTCACCCTCACCCTCAGCCTCACCTTCCTTCGACTTCACCTTTGCCCTACACAGCCCTGCCCTGCACTGTGCTCCCAGGAGGAGTGGGAATCTCCTATGCTACACTGAAGTTCCCATCTCCGGGGACAGATGGGCCTTGGAAATAGAGATTGCTGAGAAAAAACTGAACTGGACCTGTAACCCTGAAGCTGTGTTTGGTTCTATTTTTGTATTCGTTTGTTTTGTTTTTGTTTGTTTGAGACAGGGTCTTGCTATATAGCCCAGGCTGTGGGGAACTTGTGAGCCTCCTGCCTCAGCCTCCCGGTCCTGAGATTACAGGCCTGTAACCCCTGCCCCACTTGTGTGTTTGGTTCTGGGTCACAGCAGACTTCCCCAGGACTGGTTCGGAGCCGCACCCTTGGGTGGGCCTCGTGGGGCTCGTGTGTGAACGAGCCAGGGCTGTAGGCGGTTACTGGGCCCAGCAGAGCGAGACTCCTGGGTGGACCGGGCTGCGCCGGGCTTGGCCCGAGAGCCAGGGTGGGCAGGGGCTGCCCCAGGAGGCAGAGCTGTCTCTCCAGAGAGGGGCGGTGGGGACAGGGAGGCCAGGCCCGGTTGCTGCTCAGCATCTGCGCAGTAAAGCAGGGAGCCAGTTGGGGCAGAAGGGCAAGGGCTGGGGCCGCTGGGGGCCAGGGAGGCTGTGAGCAGGCGAGGGGAGCAGCGGGGTCCCTCTTCACCCGGCCCTCGCCACCTCGGCTTCCTGCGAGGCGGGCTGGACCCTGCTGCCTCTGACCTCAGGGCCCTGGTATGTGTGCAGCTCCCCTCTCTGGCCCAGTAGCGAGCTCTGCGCCCTTTTTCCTGCCCTTTTATGTCTGCCTTTCTTGGCCCTCACACAATCTATCCAGATTAATCTGACACCAGTCTGGCTTTCTCCGGCCATCCAAGGAAATGTGCAGCGAGCCCAGCAAGACCATGTGGGCGAAGTCGCCAGGCCTCCCCTGCAGGCGGCCGGCCGGGCTCAGGCCCCAGCCCAGGCCCACGGCGCCCAGGGAAGCGGGGACCTAACTTGCGCGGGTCTTTTCCATCCCATCTCCTCTGCACCTTAACTCTGAAGGAGCCCCAGCAAGGGGCAGGGCCCTGTCACTCCGCGTGCCCCACTCTGAGTGGGAAATTCTCCATTTCCCCGGGAAGGGGGACGGGTAGGAGGCCGGGCCCGGCTGTCACTCAGAGCATCGATCTCATCTTGTAGGAGCCTCTCAGGGAGGGAAGATGAGTTTGGACCCCTCCCTGGCCTGAGACACAACGCGCCATTTCTGAACTGGATCTGAGCACGGGCAGTGTGGTCAGTGTGGTAAGTGGGGTCCAGAGTTGAGCGGAGCAACAGGCTGCTTCTCTCTCTCTCTCTCTCTCTCTCTCTCTCATTTTTTCCTTCCTTGCATGGTACTGGGGATTGAACCCAAGGCCTGCCCACTGAGCTACAGCCTTTTTATTTTTTATTTTTTCCCATTTTTTGGAAACAAGGTCTCAATACGTATCCCAGGCTACCCCTGAACTCACTATATAGCCCGAGCTGGCTGAGACCCCCCTGACTCGGCCTTCTAAGTGCTAGGGTTATAGGCATCTGCTGCTGTTATTGGATAGTCCTTTAGAAATGGCTCACCAATCAGAAGTATTTCAGGTCCTTCTTGCTTTGAACACAGTTGGACGAAACAAGCCAAAAACGGTGTCAAAAGTTTATTTGAAAAGTGAAGGGTGGGAGAATAGGTGTGGGAGAAACAGCTCTGTGGAGTGAACTTGGGCAGAACAAGAGAAAAAAGATAAAAGCAAAATAAAAGTACATGCTGCATCTGAGAAACGCAACGCTGGGCTATCTTGGAAACTCACCATAGTGGCTCCTTCCGGCTTCTTGGCTGTTTACATCCAGGGTCCTGAGAATTATTTGGCACTGTCCTGGGATCTTGTAATTGACGGGTCCTGCTCAGTTCCCCAGCCAGCTTCGCCATGCCCTACCTCCTACATCACTACCATGCCCGACTCTTCAGCACTTTTTATATTTATTTAGTTAGTTAGTTTTTTGGTACTGGGGATCGAACTTAGGTCCTTGGGCTTGCGAGGCAGGTGGTGGAATCACTGAGCTAAATCCCCGGCCCTTTTTTAAAATTTTGAGGCAAGGTCTTGCCAACTTGCCCAGTTTGGGCTTAAACTTCCAGTCCTCCTGCCTTAGCCTCCCAGAGTGTTGGAATTACATGTCCACCGTGTCTAGCTTAAATAAAGGTTTTTTTTAAAAAAAAAATAATAGCAACACCATCATTAACAACACTATCTTATTTCCTTATTTTTATATATGACTATAGATTTCACACACATATTATCTTTTTTTTACTTTTTTTTTTTTAAATACAGGGGACTGAACTCAGGCCTTTGCACTGAACTATATCTTCAGTCCCTTTTATTTTTATTTTGTTTTTTGTGTTTGTTACTGGGGATTGGATAAAGGGCTTTCCCATTAAACTATACCCCTAGCCCTTTTAAATTTTTTATTTTGATAAATTGAACACACACTTTTAAATACTGCATTGTTTCTCTGGTGTGAGAAACTGAATCTGGAAATAAGGACTGAGATGTATAATGGATGTTGGGAAATGGGAGGAAAGTGTTCAAATGGGAAGGGGAACAAGGGAGGAGGGAGGGAAAAGGAAGGAAGGGACATGAAAAAAGTGAAAATAGAAGAAAAAAATGAAAACAAAGCTTTTGTACATAGGGAAAGGAGGAGGCTTGGGGGGCATGGAATAAAATAAAATAAAATTTATTAAAAAAAATTTTTAGGCCAGGGATTTAGCTCAGTGGTTCCACCACCTGCCTTGCAAGCACAAGGACCCGAGTTTGATCCCCAGGACCAAAAAAAAAATTTTTTTTTAAATTTTGAGACAGTGTCTAAATTTCCCAGGCTGGGCTCCAATGCAAGATGTTCTTGGCTCAGCCTCACAGAGTCCTGGGATTGTAGGCCTCCACCACTGCACCTGACTTCCAAGCTATCTTTTCTTCATTTGGATTTTTATGATAACCTATTATTATGGCTTTTATCTAGATGTCCCCCCAAAGCCTCAAGTACTCATTGGTGGGGCTTTTCTGAGGTGATTGGATCTAGGGTGTGTGATACTGAGATTCAGGGTGTGATAACTAAATTAGTCCACTGATTGGTTTAGTGTTGTTCTGGGTGTGGGTAATGGGAAGGCCCCACCTTGTGGCCTGGATGGGATAAAAGGGAAAGGGAGGCTTGCTGCTGCTGCTGCTGCTGCTGGTTGCTGCCTCCTACCTACCCTGCTGTGGACTGTTTATTCTCTGCGATGCCCCTCTGCCACTGTGCCCTGCCTTGGAGCCAGGCAGTTATGAAGTGAAACCTGTACAAACTGTGAGCTAAATAAACCTTTCCTCCTTTAACTTGTGGGTGTCAGGTATAGTGTCTCAGAGGTAAGAAAAGTAACTAAGACACCTATGAAGCTGGGTCCTGCTATCAGTCTAACTTTATGGATGAAAAAGCTGAAACTTACCTCGCCAGAGGTCAGGCAGCTCCCAGATGGTAAGGCTGGGACCCATGCATCTTATTCTCCCGTACTTCGTCTGTCTCCTCTGGCCCAGCACCAGACCTGACCATCTTGCAGCAGCAACAGCAAGGGCTCCCTGGGCTCCCAGCCTGGCAGCCGCAAGGCCAGAGCCGAGGGTGGCCGGCGTCGGGCAGGGATCCTGGTCAAATCCTCTTCTCCTTTGGGGACAGGTACCATTTTCTCAAGTCTGTAAGACAGCTGTGGAGACTGCACCACAGACAGAGGCGACATCCTCCTGTCAGCAGCAACAGCCGCATCCCGGTGGCCAACATGAGCCTCTGGTCTATGGCCGTGTTTCCCAGAACAGATGCTCAAACTGCTCTGCACGGTTTAGTTCCCCAATCTGCACAGATGCTTCATAAACCTGGTGACTGGCGGGTCGAGTCCAATCAACCCCTCCAACTCCAGACATATTTGCTGAGCACTTCCTGTTCTGGGAGCAGACAAATAGACAGACAGACAGGCAGGCGGCTCCTGGGGGGCGCAGAGGGGGCACCCTGCTGTGTTGAACTGTGGAAACCCAATTGAGAATTCTGCTCTAGGAATTTCTGAGCACAAGCGAAATCTACAGAGCAGTGACCTGGTCCAGACTGTCCCATCCTCACCTGATGACATCCTGTTCCCTCCTTGTTTCATCATTGTCCAAGAGCCAGCTCAGCCAAGAAGGGCCACACCACAAGCAGGCAGCGCCGGAATCCAGACGCAGCACAAGCCTTTATTAAATGCTTATTACACGAGGGAGGTGAGGTGGAGGAAGGTAAACCTGGGCTGGGCGGGCTGCCACATGCCTATGATTCTAGCACTCCAGAGGCTGAGCCAGGAGGATTTCTTGGAGTCCATGGCCAGCCTGGGCTACACAGTGTGTTCAAGACCAGCCTGAACTATATGGTGAGAGCCTGACTCAAAACATAAACCAAAACACCCGTAAACATGGCAGCGTGTAGGGCAGAGCCAGCCCTCCAGGTTCCTGGGAGAGAGAGACCAGCAGCAACAGGTTGCTCCTGGAAGGGCGTGGGGAGTGAGCTGCTGAACAGCATGGGTGACACAGAAGCACGAGGGACCATGGGACAGGACACAGGGCCCCAGCTACAGCCCAGCCCAGCGTTTTGGAATGGTTGCTGTGGCCACGCAACACACCAGAGAGTTCACGCTAAGGTCTGGACCACATACTACCTTGAAGTAGCGATGATGTCTCATGTGAGACCTTGGTTGAACTTTTTCTTTTGTCCAACACTCGAGATCAAACCCAAGTTCTCTGCCACTGAGCTACACCCCGAGCCCTTCTTTTATCTTTCATTTTGAGTCCAGGACTGGCTAAATTTCCCTGCCTCATCCTCCTGCCTCAGCCTCCCGAGTAGTTTGGGGAAGGGTCACCATGCCTAGCGACCGGATGTTATTTAACTTGACACAAACAGAACTTCCGGAGTGCACTTCCAGAAAAGAAGTTACCAAGTAAACTCAGCTAAATTTCTCAATCAATTCATTTGCAGCCCACAGCACACAAATAATAGTGCCCAGGGGCCAGGGATTTAGCTCAGTGGTTTGGCCACCTGCTGTGCAAGTGCAAGGACCCGAGTTCAATCCCTGGTACCAAAAATATAATAATAATAATAGTGCCCAGTAACACACTGGGCACCCATCTGGCTATTACCGGCATTAGAAGGACTGACCCCCGGGCCTGGTGCATGGTAGCCACATGCTCTACCCCTGAGCTAAGCCTCCAGGCGGCTGTAGTATTACTATCATTACTATTGTTATTAAATCATGTTCAGCTCAAAGTCAGACCAGTAACCCAACCTGTCCCCTCTCTTTGTCCTTTATCTGTTCCATCTTTAGAAATATGTTTGGGTAAATATCTACTTCTTACATAGACTTTTTATTTGTTTGTTTCCTTTTTGGTTGTTGGAGACAGGGTCTTGCTATGTAGTTCAGGCTGGCCTTGAACTCACTATGTAACAAAGGGTGGCCTCAAATTTGCAGCGCTCCTGCCTCAGCCTCCCAGTGCTGGGATCACAGGCATGAACCACCACGCCCGGCCCAGCTACATAATCTTTAAAGCAAACAACTTCTTTTACTCCTTGAATCAGGGGCCACACACTTAATCAGGTACTTCACAAGCTGCGAGGGCACAGGAAATTTTCTTTAGGGAACACGTTAGACCACCAAGCCAGGGAGCAATAGCTGCAGTGCATCTCGGGAGCTCTTTGGTCCGTGGCCATGGCTAAAAGGAAAGGACTATTTCTGACCCTCTGTTCTCAGCAGTGACAAATGTCAAGGCAGAGCTCTTCCCTCCTCCCCTTGTTCCACTCTCCTGTCAGGGTCCCTGCCTCCCATACTGCAGCTCGGCTTGTAGATAAGTGGGTGCTGGGCAGTAATGGGGAGCACTGAAAGCCGCCAGCCCCAAATACCTTCGTGGCTGGTGGTTCACGGTGCGCACTGCGCTGAGGCCCACAAGGGTCTTCCCGGGAGTCCAGCACCATGAGGGAGCCAGAGGCTGGGGCTGTGAGTGCCAGGAGCCCCGGTAAACCTCACCCTGGAGGCGGTTTAAACCTCAGGTCTTCCCAAGCTCTTTAGGACCCAACGACTGGGGTGGGAGGAGGGTTAAGGACAGGGACTGCGGAGGCCTATGGGTGAGTCTGACCCATGGCCACGTTTTCTGAAGTGCTTTGTATTTTCAAGGGGTTTTTCGGACTCGTCAGTATTTTTCTTTGTTTCTTTTGGGGGGGCAGTGCTGGGGATAGAACTCATAGGCCAGGCAAGCACCACACCCCAGCCCTAGGCTGCCAGTATTTTTAAACCAAAGTATTTGATAACTTCTCTTGACAAATAAAAACACAAAGCCTCGCAGCTTGAATGGAAAGTGGAGGGAGCGGGCAGGCACCTGGGACTCATCTGCCCGCTGTGACAGCCCACTTCACATGTTTCTTGTAACTACAAAACAAACACAAAATATGAAAAAATATAGATGATACCAAGTAGCATAAATAGTTTTTCTCCTGAAAGAACTTGGTTTAGCCTGGAAAACAATAGGCAAATTAATTTTCAAATGAGGACACAGTCCTTAGTTTTCCTCTTTTTCTTTTTGTCTGTATGGGGGCCTTTGCACTGAGCTAGATCCTTAGCCCTTTCTAGATTTTTATTTTTCTTTTCTATTTTTTGGGGGGGGCGGACCGGGAATCGAACTTGGGTCCTTGAGCCTGCGCAAGCAGGCAGTGAAACCACTGAGCTAAATCCCCACCCCTACATTTTTCATTTTGACACAGCCTTGTTAAGCCTATGAACTGCCCACGCTGGGTTTGAATTTGCAGTTCTCCTGCCTCAGTCTCCCAGAGTGCTGGAATTACAGTATGTCACCATGCCCACTTCTTTTTATTTTTAACATGGAATGTTTCACCAATTTGTAAGTCATCCTTGGGGAGGGCCCATGCCAATATTTTTAGTATTCTAATCTTAACATATGTGCTGCTGAAGTGAGCACCAATTCTTACATTTTAAAAGTTGTTTGTTGCCAAACGTGATAGTGGACACCTGTGATCCCAGCAGTCAGGGAGACTGAAGCAGGAGGATAGTCATCAGTTCAAGGCCAGCCTGGGCTACACAGTGAGTTCAAGGCCAGCCTGAATTAGAGTGAGACCCTTTCTCAAAAACACCCTCCCCAAATCCATAGCCTTTTCCACCCCTCCCCAACCCTACACTCCTTCCCACAGCAGTCCTCCAGACAAACGGAGACAGAGCCGTGGTCTCCAAGCGCACGTCACAGAGGCTGCGCTTCTCACGGAGCACGGAGCTGGCAGGCGCGGCCGAGGCTCACCCCAACACCCTGACGCATGAATCGGCACGCGTTCCTTTCGCTATGCCCCAGAGTGTAAAATTTTATGGATGAAGAAACCGAGGCTCCCAGAGGCCCCTAGCAATCAGAGCCACATGGTGCCGGCGAGGTGGCACACGCCTGTCATCCCAGCACTCCGGGAGGCTGAGGCAGGAAGATGGCCAAGTTCGAGCGCAGACTAATTTAGACACTGTCTCAACAAATAAATAGGGCTGGAGATGCAGCTCCGTGCAAAGGCCTTGGGTTCAATCCCCAGTACTCCACCGCGGAAAACAAAAAACAGAACAAACTGCACGGTTCCCTGCCGCCCAAGGCAGAGGCCGAGATGACCTGGAGGGAGCCTGAGCAGGCTGGGCCGCCTCGGCTTCTCCCGCTCGGGCCGTCGGGGGGCGCCCGCAGCAGGTTGGGTGACCCGGCGCTCGGTGCGAGTCGCCACCCCCTCCCGGCGGCCGGGGGCGCGTGGCGGTCGGGGGCGGGGCCGGGCGGTGTGGGCGGGGTCTGGGAGGGCGGGACCGGGGCCGCTCTGGGGCTGGAGTGGCGGCCGCAAGCCAGGCAGCAGCCAGCTCGAGCCCAGCGCCAGCCGCCGGGGGCGCACGGAGCAGGTAGAGCCCCAGCCCGACCCCAGCCCGACCCCGACCGCACCACCTCCGCTCCCCAGGCTGCCGGCTGCCTCCGCCGGACTCTGGCCCCAGCTCGGAGGCCCCGGGGTCGAATCCTGGAAGGGGCTCAGCCCCGGCGCCCCGGCCCCAACTCCCGGTCGGGAAAGGCGCTCACAGCTACCTAAGCCTCGGCGGCCTCCCGGTAGCGCGGGTCCCTGCCGGGCCTCTCAGGGTGCCGCGGAGGACGCGTCCAACCCCCGATTGCAGCGAGGCCGGGGCCGCTGGGAGGCCGGGCTGACCGCGGAGACGCCAGGCAGGGAGGGAGCGTGAGGACCGCGCAGTGCCGACCCGCGACGGGACTCCCTCGCAGCCCTGAGCCACTCGTCCAGCCCCTCGGCCGGCAGTGACCGTCCCGGGCGGGAACAAGGCCAGCTCTGCGCAGGTCCCTCTCTGGACCTTCACTGGCCACCGAGGGGACTGTGGCCAGGACGAGCCCATGTTCGTCCTGCCCAGGGGCCAGCCTGGCTCCAGTGACTTCTGACCTGCACTTTCCTCACCCTGGGCAGCAGCAGCAGCACCCAGATGAGGGACGCGGGAAGGGGTGAAAACCAGATATGTCTGTTTCCGCAAAGGGGGGCATTGGCCCCTGCCCAGCTGTGCACGGGAGGGTGGGGAGGGACTTTTCCAGAGAGGGAGCCAGGCCTGGCCCGGGCCCGGAGCTCACGTCACCCCCACCCCTCACTTCTCCAGGGAGCTGCCAAAGCCAAGGCCAGCTCAGGACGGGATTATGTGTACTGGGGTGGACCACGCGAGAGACACCGGGTCGAGGGCCGGGAAGTCGAGACCAGCAGCAGGGAAGGGCAGCAGGGGCCGTCACCCTGCCCGCCTTCCCTCCAGCCTCGAGTAACTGGCAGAGGGTTGAGGGGGGAATGGGTCCTTCTCCAGGTTTCCGCACCTCCTCCTCCCGTTCCTCCTGTCAGGGCCGAGCTGCGACCTCGCTGCCCAGGCAGGGGAAGGGGAGGCCACCCGACCCAAGCAGCTGAGGGGCTCACACTGCCCACCCCCGCTCAGCCACTTTGACCCCTCCCTCAAATCCCCAAGTCCCGGGGTCTCAGCGAGAGGAGTGGGCTGGGTACTGCTACCCCCAAGCACATTCCTACCTTCCCTCTGTCATTTCCCTGCCCTTCAGCCGGTCCAACAGCTCTTTGGATTCCTCTCCTGGTGCCTTTTGGATCCAACAGAAACAGTGTTTTTTTTCCTGGAAAGCAGAACTAAGGCGGGAGGGTGGTGGTGGGAATGGCTCTAAGTGAGAAGGAAGGGGGTGGAGGACCTGGGGTTGGGGAGCCCAGCTCTGGGGCCAGGGGAGCATTCCAATGCTCCCTCAAAGCTGGACTCAGGTTGACGTCCCGGCATTCCTGGGTGACTGGGGAGTCAGGGCAGCTCTGGCTGCATCTCTCCCCTAGTTTCCTCAGCTCTTATAGCTGTGCATCAACAGAAGAAAAGAAATTTTGGGCCAGGGATTTAGTTCAGTGGTTCCACTGCCTGCCTCAAAAGTGCAAGGTCCTGAGTTCGATACCCTGTACCAAAAAAATTTTTTTTTCTTTCTTTCCTTGTGTTTTTGGTACTGAGGATCGAACTCAGGACCTTGCCCTTTCAAGGCAGGC